>JANSVI020000894.1:196114-206949 GCA_025434765.2 Erythroxylum kapplerianum | reverse complement strand
GTCAAATAGATTTTTCCATTCTCAGGACTCAAACTCGAGACCTCTGATTAAGAGATGAGAGTGTTGTTAAAAGCTACTTTTTCTTTTTTGTTCTTTTTCCTATCCTAACTTTTGTGCAATCAATCAGGAAAATGACACTTGAAAGTTCAGAAATACCCTACCTATTAGCTATGCACTGACGAACTAATAAAGCGGAGGGGAAAATAAGTTTGTGTGGACGGTCGAAATTTATCATATCCAATTCAGCCTATTTTTTAAGTTCAAAATGAAATTGAATAATTCGGTTTCCGAGGGATAGTAACAGGCCGACTTAATACTTCTGGATAAAATGTTATCGTTTTATTTAAAATAGTCAAACTTTAAATTTATGAATATGCCTAAGTACTTGTTTGGATAAGTTTATATCAGTAAAATTTTTCTAAAAAATCAGTAGATTATTTAGCTGTTATTTAAAAAAAAATTAAAAAAAACTTCATGTAATAGACTATTTAGCAGCATAAAAATAAAAAGTAATTTTAATTTTAACTAAATTTTATTTAGTAATAAAAATTATTTATGCACATAAAAATTATTTATAATATATTAAACAATATACAAAGTACAATATATTAATTATTATATAATTTTAAACCATATAAAAAATAAATAAAAATATATCTAACCAAAAATTTTTATATGGATTATAATATAAATAAAAAATAAATATTAAAATATATAAAAAGTCAAATAATATTATATAAATATTGAAATAAACGTGAAGACATGTTTGTGAATATTGTGAGAATTATGTGTAAATCATAATGGTAAAAGGAACTAAAAAAATAAACTCATTAATTGATCTAAAAATTTTACCTGAAAAAAAATATTTTTTTAAAAAGCTCCAAATTAAACTTTTCAAAAAGTTGTATTTCAGCTTTCAAAAAAGTTATTTCTATGAAAAAATAATTTTAAATTTTACAGCCAAGCATTTAATTTTTTTAAAAACAACCCAAACAAATACTAAACCTGAACTTTGCCTAAACTTGCCATTTAAAGAAACTTTAACAAATAACAACAAAAGATTTAGAGAAGGGTTAAGCGTTTTGGAAAATAATATATTAAAAATCATAAAATTTTATTTTATTTCTTCTTTATTTTTTTAAAACTAATCAAATTTTGAGTTTCTAGTGAACTTTAAAAACCTTTAGGTTGGATTCAACCAAGAGTCTACTTCTACTCAATCCTTTACTACGCTTATTTGAAGATTCAAGCATGTCCTCACTCTTAATCAACTATCATCATTCATCATTATCACATCTAATTCGAAGTCTAATTTAAAGAGATCTAATAATATATAACTTTACCCCTACATAGTAGAACGACTTGAGAGGTCTTAATCAACTATCAGTTTTAAAAATTAAAATGAGTTGGGATTCTTTTATCCACATTCAAACCTTCAACTTAATCTATTTTTAAAGAACTAATCAGCACTTAGACCATCCCTTCGAGGTCAAACTCGGCACCGTTGCAAGTAGATGACGAAGATAAATGAGTGGTAAACCAAAGGTCCAGCTTAGGAATCATTAGAGCACAATTTGTTAACATAAGTATATTATACACTCGAGCTATAATTCTTAATCAAAGACAAACTTGCAGTCTTATACAGTGACGATTAGCAGTTTTCCTTAGCATATCAGACATTTATGCCTCTGGAGATTCTCAGCACTCTTTTCCAAATCCCGCAATTAAAATATGACGATGCCACCGTCGGCGACCCGTGAACTCTAAGAAAACTTTCAGCAAACCACTTACCAACATGCATACTCTATTCAATTAACTACTTAACCACATCTGCAGCAGAAAGTGCAATAGTGGCTTCCAAACTGGGAGATGATATCTACAAGGCCTCCATAGCCTCCAACTGCAGTCACCTGAAAACAGCGGAGGCCATTGATCAGACATCAGAAGCAGCGATAAGAAAAAGCTGCCAATGTAATTCCTAATGCCATGCTGAACGAAGATGCATGTACCCAGATGTGAAGAAAGTACATTGTAATATATGAGTATAAAATTTAACATATTCCCTACTTTAAACATTTGCTAATGAAAATAGATTTGTTGACTATTAAATGCAAACCATGACATGACAAATATTCTGAGAAGGGAAGCTTTCCCGACCGAATTCATAGTAAGAGCTGTAGGAACATAACTGAAGATGACTCTAGAAACAACATAGAGGTAAATAAAAAAGAAAGCCGGGTGCTTTTTGAACATTAAGCTCCAAAAATTCAAAGCAGCAGTTAACGAAGACAAAGTAAGGGAAAATACCCCTGATGGGTGTACAGAGACAGAAAACGCTGACTGAGGAGCACATGGTATTTGTGAGAGAATCGCTCCGCTTATATCAAAACGACTGAGTAGAGGTTCAGCTCCAACAGCTAAAATCTGAGACAATGATAAAATGATTACTAGGTCTGGATAAAAACAGAACATGATAATTTCTAATAGTTGCCGGTGTCTTGTCATTGGCATCAAACATGGAACTGCCAGATTGAAGTACTCAATGTACAAAGGCCCAAGGAGATCACCAGTACTCCGATGTCATATGTTGCCTAAGGTGAGATCTCCAAATCCCAACACGTAAGCTACTCAATTTTGGCATAGAGTTATGATCTACATGTATGTTCCACCGAAAAATTTAAACTTTTAGGTTCAATAGCTACTTGAAACTATACAGCCAACATTTATAACCTGCTCAATATTGGGCACTAAACCATTTGTAAAATATTGGCAAAAAGTAGTTCCGTATGAAAAATACTTCCTTTTTTCCTTTCAATGATAGTGGTACTTTAAATAAGTCCACATACGCACCTAAGTTAGAAACACATCATATTCTAAGATTAAAAGGAAAAACACTTACTTGATGATCATCAAATTTCACATCCTGTATTGATGCGCTGGTGGAAGTTCTTGAAACACATTCGGAAACAGGAATATTCCAAACAGATAAGCTTCTACCAGTGCTACAAGCCTAAAAATGAAATCGGTTAAATAATGTTACATCATAAGCAAGCAAAACCAACATATAACTTTTTTATCATGTTCACTACTATCCAAAGTTACATGAAATTATGTCTTCCAAGGCATGAACTCTCACCAACCAGCTCTCACTTGTATCAAGGGCAATGCAGCTAACACACGACGAGAATCCTTTCAACTTCTTGTCCTTCCCAGGATTAATTACTTGTAAACACTTTCCACTTTTGCAATCTAAGAAAAAGGTAAACAAATAAATGGCAAAGGCAAAGGCAATGTCCCTTAACTATAAGGGTGAATATCACCAGCAGAAGTTTGAACTAACTCTATTCATCCATCACTATACTTAGACTGAGTACTGACTCAAATGGCATCATGGTAGCAGTTGAATAAATGTGAAAGGTAATTAAAAGAAGGGGAATCTTGTTCAACTCTTTAAATCAGGATTATGGATAAATCATTATTATATCATGGCTTGATATCCCAAGTCGACTATTTTCCAGCTAAATGACACAAAGATAACAGAGAAAAGTTTTTTTTCCATAAAAAAGTCCTTAAAAGATCATCAGCAATTTGTCCATGTTCTCTCCTTGCCACCCCAGAACCTTAGAAGATAGAAATAATTAGGAAAGCCTCAAAGCTGCATGTTAAATCAAGATTGTTTCTTCCACTACTTGATATACGATAGGACAAATTACTTTTGAAAAATAGTAAACTAAAAATTTTATCCCAGGCCACATCCCTGTAACTTTCAGCGAGTTCCTGATATTATTAGCTCATCATTCGCAACAAATACAGAATCAAGTATAAAAATTGAACCATAACTGAAATTAAATAGTGAAGCGCATACATATGTTTCAGTTTAACACTTAAATTATTGAAATAAAAGGCCAAGCATTACCCCAAATTCGTGCAGTTCCATCCTCTGAACCAGTTATAATCTGAGCGATAAAAGAAGAAGCAGTTAGAAATCACCCTACATTATTTTGAGTTGTCAGATGGTGATGCTAAAATGGAGAGTAATAAAACTGCACATAATATTGAATAAGTTGGGGCAAGGTTTTGTGGTGTGTGACAAGATAGTAGAGGCTGACCTGATGTGTAGAGTTGCGAGCAACTATGCAATGCAAGTAGTCCGAGTGGCCTTTAAAAACCATCTTAATTTTATTGGTCTCCTGAATAGCTCAATAATGATCAGACTATATATTAATAACAATGCAGGACATTAAAAGAACATGTCAAATTCTCCAGACAGGAAAAAGTTTACAACGCAGAGCATGCATGGTTATTTATTCACCTTGGAAAAATACATACCACATCCCAGCCATAAGCACAAGAATCACCTGCTGCTGAGTAAATGGCTCCTCTCTAATTCACAACAAACAATGCAATTTACAATTCAGTACGCAGTAAATCCAAATACATCAAAAAGCAGCTGAATATATAATGAGTTAGTCTACATGTTTACTCCTTTTTTCACAAAAGATAGGGGGAGAGAAAGATTGAGTGTATCAAACCTGAGGGTCCAGAGCAATGGCATTATTTTCTGGAATTGGGGAAAGAGCAGCCCATGGACCTCTGAAGCACAGGAAGAAGACAAGAAATGGAATAAGACATATAAAATGAGGCATTCATGAAGCTGTGGCTGGCTAAATGTGAATATTTAATCCTAAATGTGTCTACGAAAACAAAACATAAAAGCTCTTTTGTTTCCATGCACTAGAAAGCAGATTCTTATCTAAAATTCCTCATCTTATATAATAGTTGATTTTTTACCATGGTAAATTTATTTCAATACGCAGGCATACCTCTTTCTCTTAGACCTCATATTTTACTTTATGCATGTGCTTATAAGACCCATAGAACAATAAACCAACTCAAATAGTAAATTTGAAACTGAAACCTGGACAATATCAACCTTAATGTTTCAGTTATGGACCCAAAATTTAGGAACCTTAAAATAACAACTAAATGAATAAAACCATTTCTAAATCCACGAAGTGGAACATAATGTGATAGATATGATAGATTACAAGACACAACAACAAAAAATCAGTCCACGGAAGAGGCTAATCCCACAACTTTTAGTAGAAATAATAAATACTTCAAATCAATTAAACTCCTTATACCCGCTCCTCTTTCTCTTGAGCAATACACAAGAATGAAAAAAAGCGAGGGTGAGGACAAAACAGAGATTTGCTATTGATCACAAATGTAGTCAGAAAAGCAAACAACTATAAAAAAAATAAATGATAGCATATATTGTGTCATTATCACTCACTTGTGCTGGGGATTCATCAGGTCAAGCACAGCATTTACGTGATTTCCTAGGGGGAAAATGAAAAAGATTAGGAAAGAACAAACAGAAAAATAGAGCATGACCACAAACAGTAATGCTAAAAAATGAGAACCAATAAAACAAAAAGTAGTAGCAACCAGACCATCTTTTTCATCTGCCAGATGGAACAAACAACAACTATACTATATACATCAAGATATTTGAACTCTAATATTGCGGCGGTGAAAATCAATTACCTTGAGGAAGGACAGATAGTTCTGGAGTACCAAAGTCTTTCCACCTCCATCCCCGTATCCGACCATCATCACCGCAACTAAAAAATTTACAAAAATGTGAATCTATAATGCATTCAAGACAAACGGTAGTACAGAGCAATTTTCCAACAAATTTACATTTATAAACACAAGACAGATCCACAAGAGTATCAGCAGACATAAGTAAAATATGAAACCATGGACAAAAAAGAATCACAAATGAGGCAACTAAAGAATTAATCGCTTTCTGAGGACCAATCAAGCAAAGAACTCAATGCTAAAGGACGATAACTCTCGAGTAAAAGGAACCTGAGTAACAATGTATTTTCACCATTGGCGTAGAATTTGACATCGTACGCAGGTCCATCGTGTGCTTGAATGAATCCATCAGGTTCAACCCTAATGACATACCAATAACATTTTCATTAAATCCAAACGCATCAACTCACTATCGATCGCTCAATCACAGCCACATGGCGCTCGGTGTACTTACTGTTGAGCTCTCTTTCCGCTAAAGGCAACTGGCTGCAAATAACATCAAACAAATGATCAAACAACACACAATGCACATTCTAATCTTATTTAGCGTCAGGGAAAGTTGAATGACACGCACAATCTTGGAAATACAAGTTGAAAGGGAGTAAGAGGCGAGAGATCCGTCGCTAGAGGCGACGACGACGGCGTCGGGACCGGAGTCCGGAGACGGTGCCCAGGCGGTTCCGAAGACAGTAAGCGACTGAAGCTCACGCTCCTTTAGAATGCTGTCTCTGTATGAATCTTCATCCCAGTTCGTCGCATCTCCCCACATGGTGGTGATTTTTTACTAGGGTTTGGTGCGATCTTGGCCAGTGGCCACTGTCTAAGACTCTCAGTTAGCTTGCACTTCAACGGTGCCGTTGCAAGACGTTTTTCCTTTCCTTCTCCGTTGTTCGGTTTGAGAATTTGTTTTGGAGGGAGAAATTAAACAAAAGCGATAAAGTTAACGAATTAAGCCGGTTTGGTTGGTTCCAACTTTATTTTTTAAAATTTTGACTAATCATAAAATTGGATTAAATTAATATATTAAATTATATTTGAAATTTTAAAATTAATTTTTAATTCAAATCCATTATTTGGATAATAATAATAATAATAAAATACACATTTTATCCGTACTAAAGAGTTAGGTTTAATAATTAAGTTATTTTTAGTGGCAAGCAAATTTTAGGTAATTTCTTTTAAATTATAGCATTCTTAGGAAAATTGTATAATTTGAAATTGATTTTCTCTCTTTTTATTAAATTATATTTAAATTTTATAATATTAATGAAGATTATTAAATAATAATAATATATTCAAATTTTTAGTTTATTATCAAATTAATCTGTTAATCATTATGTGATTAACAGTGCTCATATCATGTTAGTAAGATTATTAAGATGTAAGTATCTAACAAGTTTATTAAAAATTTAAAAATATAATCCTAATATTTTAATTTGAAATTGCTAATATAACCTTAACACTGACTAAATATCTTTAAATAAAATGATTGAATTATAAATTTTTTGTCATGTGCAATTTTACTTTGTTAATATGACACTACACTATTAATTTGACAGTTAATAATTATAAGATTTTTATTTGTTCTAATTAGTATTATAAATCAAGCAAAATCTAAATTTTTAAGTGATTTATCATTTTTTACAAATTACATTAAATGAAAAATAAACTTAATTTTAATATTTTCTAAAAATAAACACCGATTTTGTGAATAATAATGAGTTATGCCTAAGTCCTCCAACTCGGGAGTTGAGTGATTAAAAAAAATTTATTAAAAATATAAAATGACATCGTTTTTTTTTTAGTTTCTCACGAGGTGTTCTAGAAGGGTCCCAATTATAGGAAGACACCTTTAAACCATCCACACCCAGACTAATCCCCGTTCAAATTAGGTAGGTCCCTTGCGGGAGATAAAGCTCTGACTAAATTTATAACTGTTTCGTAGTTGAGCCCAAATTTAACTAAAGACTCGGTTAACCCAAAAATAACCTCTTAATTTTGAACTGAGCCAAGTCCTTGATGTCATCCTAACCAAATTCATTTATAGGCCATAAACATAGCTATACTTATTTGTTGAACTTGAAACCTTACGTAAAATCTTGTTCCTTAACCATCTAGTGGGGCGTTCGATTCCCACTTATAAGAATGTAGCGCATCCCGTGGCCAATTATTTATAGCTTAATACGAGCTCCTGTAACAAAAAGATTAGTCTTCGCATCCAAGATACCCTTGTTGCACCAAAAAAGAAACCTCACATAAAACTATTATGCATCTAATTGTGCTCCCTTTTTATTCTATCACGATTGAACTATATCTTTTAAGCAAAACAAACCATATGTTGCTCATTAGTTTAATCTAGACTAATTACTTTGATAAAACTTAGTTTCATAATTTTTGAAAAAGTAACATCTCTGCTATTTTTCTATGACCAAACATTTTAAAATTTGAAATATTGGGATGTAACATGTAACATTTTTTGAGAAATTTGACATATCCCATCTCGAAAGCCTATGACATTGAAGAGAATAAATAAAAAACGAAATGATTATTTTTCAAGAATAAAATAGACGAAGCATATATTAAAATATATGTTATTTAATTTGATATATTTATATATGTAATGTTAATGTTTAGTTGAAATGACAAAGAAATATTAATTTTCTTCTTCTTATTATTATTATATTTTTATAGCTAAGTAATTACAGTAATTTCTTTAAGATATTTTTGTTCAACATGTCTTCATGTTTATTTCTAACCAACTTAGAATAGATAAAGACAAAAAGATGACGAGTTTAATTATCCCTCAGATCTAAAAAATAAGTAAACCTTTGAATTGTAATCTATTATTAAAAATAACCCTAAGAATGAAATGATAATTCGAGTCATCCAAATATCCGAAGGCCCTAGTCTTACTTTGTAATTCGATATCTTAAAATTCAACTTCGTATTCTCAATTGAACTCTGATATAGTTATTTCACTGTTAGTACTTAAAAGTACTTATTATTACTTATATTGTATTGCTCTAAGTGATGATGATAACCATAATCATGACAAATAACAACAACAATAATAACAAATTTTTATATTACATAAAATATTTAAAAATTTAAATTTAAATTTAAAAATTTTTAAAACTAAAAAAAAAGATGTTAAAATTTTTAAAATTAAAAGGAGGTTTCTAGTAAACAAGAGTTTACTGAAATTTATCGTCCAAGACTCTAAAAATGTTATCTAAAGTCAGACAAGAACCTTAGAATTTCCTTAATCCATATTACTAGACCACTTGTGACATGGACTTTCAAGAGACTTCCATTTCCTCTGAGGACTACAATTTCCTGAGAAATAATTATGTTGAGGACTACAAAAAGAATGTGTAGCTAAGCCATATAGTGCTTTGATTATTTTAATTTACTTCCTTTGATTCTTAAGAGTATCAAGTGACTTGTTTTTTTTAATCTCTTTGAGATTCCTTTCCCCCCAATCAAGCTAAACAAAATAAGATGTTGAAATGGCAATTGCTATACAAACGGCTATAATCGGCACATATTTAAAAGAGTTGAATTCAATTAAGCAATATTTACATCCATATTCAAGTTGGAAAGGCATTTTAGATTATTACCTTATTCACTCGAGGTTTGAATTCAGAACTCACACCATGAGCACAATCTCACCACGTGAACCTGCAAAGAGAAGAATAGTTCAAATACAAGCTAACCAAAAAGTCTCAACAGCATGGAGATGCAGAAAACAAGCTACTTTGTGGCAGATGAAAAGAGTACGATATAAGAAGAATGAATTCAGACTTTACATCTCTCAAGTATCTCTCTGGCAAATTGCAGTAGCGAATCTTCGTGTTCAGCCATCTTTGCAGCCTTCTCAGCCTCCTTAACTGCTTCAGCTGCCACAAATGATTTATTTTCAGCTTCTGCAATCCTGTAGGCAGCAGCCGTTGCTGCCTCTTCAAGGGCATCTTCAGAGTTTACATAACCAGTGATACCCAAATGTCTGGATTGAAGATGTTTCTGTTTCGGGCTACGAGTCTTTGTGGCAAATGAGGAAGATTTCTTGATTTTATAGCCATTTTGGACCTGCATTTCAATTGTATGCAAAAAACATAATGTATATTATGCTTTTGATAGATCAAAGATCTGACCTATAATTGCATGAAATGCTCAAATTATTCACTTTACAAACATGTTTACCTGGGTAATCCAAGTTGTGTTTCTTTTGTTTATCAATTGAACCAAATAACCACAAAGGAGCCTAGCCTTTTAGTATATGTTGATAGTTACATGTTACGATGAACTCATTGACATAATGATTATTCCAAATTGTCTTTTGGCTAATGGATGGGCTGTCACCATATAAGTCAAATCTTATGATTGCATGTTCATGTTTTCTGTCTTGTCTAAGTTAAAAATGGGCATCATCATCTAAACATTATACTAATCGAAAAAGAAAGAGACAATTTGGGTTAAACTTATTGAAAATAAATTACATTCTTGCGAAAAGATATTGATAAAAAGATTATATCAATGAGAGACGGTGAGCATTTCTTCACCTTTTCAAGTTTTTCTTGTTCAACCAATCTTCTCAACCTTGAACTCAATTGCCTCCTAAAACTTTGTGGCAACACTTGCTTTCGCTGCATGTATGGTCAAAAATACAACAGAACATGAAAGACGACCATATTAAAAATCGTAGAAATGAGAAATTAAAAACATCATGTCTACCATTTGAAAATTGCTAGAGAACTGATTTTGATGAAAAATTAATTTATGCATTAATGGAAGCTTGATTTTCTATTGAGATACTTCAAGAAGAGATGCATCCACTTTAGTTATAAGGCCTGATTTTGTGGTCCCTTTTTTCCTTTTCAAATTGTCAGTTTTTCCCTTCTTGCATTTACAAGTTGGAAGCAACATACAGAAGTACATAAAAAGCTTAACAAAGTTCACAAAATCATGGATTTATTTCTATATAAACAAGATGAGTACCTTCCTCCATGGTTAATCAATGGCCAGAAATTAGGAAGAGAAAGAGTAACATGACAGTTGCAGAAAATTCCTTCAAACCTCGATGTAATTGACAATGGCACTTGCATCTGCTCCATGTGGCTGGTTCAAAGCTGCTATTGCTTCAAAAATCATAGCATTGTACCTGAATAAAGAAAGAACTTGGTTAAGCAATAAAGAGTCTTCACCAAAGAAAATTAAATAAAAAAGAA
>JANSVI020000891.1:372243-387974 GCA_025434765.2 Erythroxylum kapplerianum | reverse complement strand
AAGACATAGACAGAAATACACCATTGGCCCCCCCAAAATTTAAAAAAAAAAATAAATATGTACACACACACACACACACACACAAAAATGAAGTTATTTAGGGACCAATGATACATTGATCCCTCGAAAATTTTAAAAAAATTAAATATTTGGGCCTTCCTATCTTAAATTTCTGGCTCTGTCATTGTTTGAAGACTAGCTCAACGCATTAAATGATTAGAAGTAAAAAACAACAACAAAGATGAAGACATGAAGAAGAAGAAAGTAGCTATACCTATACCTGTCTCGGATTTAAAAGACGTGAGAATCAACAAATGTTATTTTGGCTCTTTATAAAGAATGAGATAAGGTCTTTGTTTAAGTTTAGCAGCCGAAGAGGTGAAGCAAAAATTAAAGAGCTGCATTGTCTTCTTCTTCATTACAAAAAATTGTTGAAGTTTGTTCTCAAAGCAGAAGTTCTATATATTGCTTTTAGTAAGTGTGATCACATCACCTTTTCTTTTTACGGTTTTCATATATCTTCTATCATGCCTAATTTTTCTATTTTGTTATGGGTCTGATGTTATGGACAAGAAAAATCGCAGAAGCAACAAATAGGTATAAAAACAAACCTGAAAGTGTTGAAGATACTGAAGATGAACTCGAAATAGAGAAGAGAAAAACTTGAATATGATACATTTTTGTGAAAAAAGCGATTATAAAACCTTGTTTTCAAAAATCACAAAAATGTTATTTTTACATTTTCGTAAAATAAATGTTGTTTTTTTACTTTTAAAAACAAACACCGTTTTAAAAATAAAAACGTGTTTAACCAAACACGGTTTTAAGACTTTTTTTAATTTACAAAAATCACAATAAAAAACCTAAAAAATGAAAACAAACAGCCTCTTAGCTAATATCTTGGTAAAAATTAAGCAAACAAATAAAAAATTTAAAAGTTTAAATCCTAACAAATAACAACTTAATCTTAAAAGATAAAATTTTATCTTTTAACAAATAATAGATCTTATCTATACTTCTCTATCTTGCTACTCCCAAATTTTATTTTTAAACAAATATTACATTTTTAACAACTTTGAATCATTCTCTAGCATTCCCTCTTGATTCACATTTGTAAGACTTTTTCAATTTGACGATGTACTTCCCATCACCTTTTAATAGGTGGAGCACATCTTTCTACAATTCTTTTCTTGGAGCACTTCTCTTTATTCTTCAACATGAGCACTTCTCTCATCACTTATCTCCATAGAGTACTTCTATCTATGATGCGTCCTGGTGCACTTCTTACCAACTAAAAGATGTTGTCTTCTTCAATCACTTGTATTGTATTTGCTTGTTTTCTATTGTTGAACTTGCAATTCTTTTTCAAACGTCCAAATCCTTTACACCTAAAGCATCAAGACTTCCCTTTATGCTAGCAATCTTTCTCTTCATAACCAAACTTCTCACAATGGCCACATTGAAGAATGTTTGCTTTCTTCTTTAATGCTGAAACCTTTCCTAGATAGGCTCCCTCCACCATCTTTCTACTTTTTTGGTTTCTCATTGCCCTTCTTTGCTCTTGAGCTTATAAAGCATTAATCACTCATAGGTCCCTCAAGATCTTTGAGAGCTTTGATACTATATTAGATTTTAGAACCAGAATTTAACCAAAAAATAGAATAGAAAAGAGATAATGCAAAAGGAAACTTATTGACGAGTTGCACTTTACATTGACGCTGAAGACCTAAATATATAAGCAATAAAATAACAAACTTAGCTAATATCTTGGTAAAGATTAAGTAAACAAATAAAAAATTTAAAAGTTTAAATCCTAACAAATAACAACTTCATTTAACAGATAAACTTTTATCTTCTAACAAATAACAGATCTTATCTATACTTCTCTATCTTGCTACTCCCAAATTTTATTTTTAAACAAATATTACATTTTTAACAAATCTTAATAGATAAACTTTTATCTTCTAACAAATAACAGATCTTATCTATACTTCTTTATCTTGCTACTTCCAAATTTTATTTTTAAACAAATATTACATTTTTAACAACTTTGAATCATTCTCTAGCATTCCTTCTTGATTCACATTTGTAAGACTTTTTGAATTTGACGATGTACTTCCCATCACCCTTTAATAGGTGGAGCACATCTTTCTACAATTCTTTTCTTTGGAGCACTTCTCTTAATTCTTCAACGTGATCACTTCTCTTATCACTTATCTCTATAGAGCACTTCTCTCTATGATGCATCCTGATGCACTTCTCACCAACTAAAAGAAGTTATCTTCTTCAATCACTTGCACTGTTTTTGCTTGTTTTCTATTGTTGAACTTGCAATCTTTTTCCAAATGTCCAAATCATTTACACCTAAAGCATCAAGACATCCCTTTATGCCAACAATCTTTCTCATCATGACCAAACTTCTCACAATGGCCACATTGAGGAATGCTTGCTTTCTTCTTTGATGACGGAACCTTTCCTAGATAGGTTCCCTCCACCATCTTTCCACTTTCTTGGTTTCCCACTGCCCTTCTTTGCTTTTGAGCTTGTAAAGCATTAATCACTGATAGGTTCCTCAAGATCTTTAAGAGCTCTGATACCATGTTAGATTTTAGAACTAGAATTTAAGTTGCACTTTACATTGACGTTGAAGGCTTAAATATATAAGCAATGAAATAACAAACTTAACTAATATCTCGATAAAGATTAAGCAAACAAATAAAAAATTTAAAAGTTTAAATCCTAACAGATAACAACTTTATCTTAAAAGATAAAATTTTATCTTCTAACAAATAACAGATCTTATCTTTACTACTCTATCTTACTAGTCCCATATTTTATCTTAAAACAATGATTACATTTTTAACGACTTTGAATAATTCTCCAACATTCCTTCTTAATTAATAGTTGTAAGACTTTTTAAATTTGATGTTGTACTTCCTATCACCCTTTAATAGGAGGAGCACATCTTTCTACAATTCTTTTCTTTAGAGAACTTTTCTCTATTCTTCAACATGACCACTTCTCCCATCACTTATCTCTATAGAGCACTTCTCTCTATGATGCATCCTGGTGCATTTTTCACCAACTAAACGAGGTTTTCTTCTTCGATCATTTGCACTGTATTTGCTTATTCTCCATTGTTGAACTTGCAATTCTTTTTCAAATGTCCAAATCGTTTACACCTAAAGCATCGAGACTTCCCTTTATGTTAGCAATCTTTCTGTTCATGACCAAACTTCTCACAACGACCACATTGAGGAACGTTTCCTTTCTTTTTTGATGATGGAATCTTTGCTAGATAGGCTCCCTCTACCATCTTTCAAATTTCTTGGTTTCTCATAGCCTTTCTTTGCTCTTGAGATTGTAAAGCATTAATCACTCTTAGGTCCCTCAAGATTTTTGAGAGCTCTGATTCCATGTTGGATTTTAGAACTAGAATTTAACCAAAAAATAGAATAGAAAAGACATAATGTAAGAGGCAATTTATTGATGAGTTGCACTTTACATTGATGATGAAGGCCTAAATATATAAGCAATGAAATAACAAACTGAGCTAATATCTTAGTAAAGATTAAGCAAACAAATCAAAGATTTAAAAGTTCAAATCCTAACATATAACAACTTTATCTTCACAGATAAAATTTTATCTTCTAACAAATAACAGATCTTATCTTTACTACTCTATCTTACTACTCCCATATTTTATCTTTAAACAAAAACTACATTTTTAACAACTTTGAATCATTCTCCAACATTCTCTCTTGATTCAAAGTTGTAAGATTTTTTGAATTTGATGATGTACTTCCCATCACCCTTTAATAGTTGGAGTACATCTCTCCACAATTCTTTTCTTTATAGTATTTCTCTCTATTCTTCAACATGAGCATTTCTTTCATTACTTATCTCTATAAAATACGTCTCTTTATAATGCATCTTGGTGCATTTCTCACCAACTAAAAGAGGTTGTCTTCTTCAATCACTTGCACTGTATTTGCTTGATCTCCATTGTTGAACTTGCAATTCTTTTTCAAATGTCGAAATCATTTACACCTAAAGCATTGAGACTTCCCTTTATGCTAGCAATCTTTCTCTTTATGACAAAACTTCTCATAATGGCCACATTGAGAAATGTTTCCCTTCTTTTTTGATGATGAAATCTTTGCTAGATAGTCTCCCTCCACCATCTTTCAACTTTTTTGGTTTCTCATTGCCCTTCTTTGCTCTTGAGCTTGTAAAGCATTAATCACTCATAGGTCCCTTAAGATCTTTGATACTATGTTGGATTTTAGAACCAGAATTTAACCAAAAAAATAGAATAGAAAAGAGATAATGTAAGAGGAAATTTATTGATGAGTTGCACTTTACATTGATGCTGAAAGCTTAAATATAAAAGCAATGAAATAACAAACTTAGTTAATATCTCAATAATTATTAAGCAAATAAATAAAATATTTAAAAGTTTAAATCCTAACATATAACAACTTTATCTTAACAGATAAAATTTTATCTTCTAACAAATAACAGATCTTATGTTTACTATTTTATCTTACTACTCCCAAATTTTATCTTTAAACAAAGACTACATTTTTAACAACTTTGAATCATTCTCCAACATTCCCTCTTAATTCAAAATTGTAAGATTTTTTGAATTTGATGTACTTCTCATCACCCTTCAATAGATAGAGCACATCTCTCCACAATTCTTTTCTTTGGAGCACTTCTTTCATCACTTATCTCCATGAAGCGTTCTCTCTATGATGTATCTTGGTGCACTTCTCACCAACTAAAAAAGGTTGTCTTTTTTAGTCACTTGCAATGCATTTGCTTGTTCTCCATTGTTGAACTTGCAATCCTTTCTCAAATGTCCAAATCGTTTACACCTAAAGCATCAAGACTTCCTTTTATGCCAGTAATCTTTCTCTTCATGACCAAACTTCTCATAATGGCCATATTAAGGAATGTTTGCTTTCTTCTTTGATGACGGAACCTTTGCTAGATAGGCTCCCTCCACCATCTTTCCACTTTCTAGGTTTCTCACTACCCTTCTTTGCTCTTGAGCTTGTAAAGCATTAATCACTCATAAGTCCCTCAAGATCTTTGAGAGCTCCGATACCATGTTGGATTTTAGAATTAGAAACAAAAAAATAGTGTTAGGATATATGTTATATATCTAAGTGATTAGTTTTGACATTATTTATTAATTGAACATATAAGATATTAATTAGATAATGACTTGGATTCAAAAGCTATATGGATAATCCTGTAGTTGTGATAGAATCCTACATAATATTGACTTAAATTCAAAATCTATATGAATAATCTTGTAGTTGTAATAGAATCCTACACAATATTAAAGTATATTATCATGTTGGTAATTGAATTATGGATTGAAGAGATTTTGGTGTACAGCAGAAAAGGGAAAGTTGTTGCGTTCTTGAATTGGACGTGGTGGTTGCATGGTTGCACGACTCTTATTGCTTATGTGTATCGTGCACCAATTAATACCAAAAGAATATCTTACGTGAGTGTGGTATAGAGTGTGTGGCATGTGTGCTAATTGTTCATTGAATAAACATTGCGTGTGTGTATTGTGCATGTCTTGATTTATAGTTGAAGAAGAGTTTGTGTTGGTGTGAGAGGAGTTACGGTGCAGTGGGTGTTGCATTAATTTAGTGTGGAGTTAATTTATGTGAGATTCTTCTTACTTGAATGCATTATGCACATCTCACAATGTAGCTGAAGTTAATATGATGCTAGGGTGGAACAATGACGGTGAAGAGTGTTAATTGTTATTGGAAACATATAGCAGCACGTGCATGTCTTCGAGGATTGCAATACACTGTAGGTCATTGTGTTGATTTTTCATATTTGTTTATATAGGGTTGTGCAAGTGTTCTAAGTGATAAACACCGTGGTTAGCTTTTATTTTACAGACATGGTCTTTTGGGCTTGTGTGTAACATATAAATGGTATGTGGAGTATTTCATATGGTTTAATTGGAGTTGTTGAAGCTGGGATGAATCACTTCAACTGGTGAACATATTTTTAGATGTATTTCGAGAAGCTGAAACCATAGGGAAGTTTTTCTTTTATCTCAAGTACATCATTGTTCTGTTCTTAGTTGATTGAGTGCTTGAATTATTTTTATTAATTGTTGTTTATGTAAAAGTAGTTTAGAAAAATCCTCTGACGAGGTTAACATGAGTCGGTCGTGTTATTGGGTGTGAAATTCTTTCACAGGAAGTGAGGCTGAGAGATAGTATCAAGGGTTGAGTGGTGTCAGCTCAATAAAGCCTTAGGTAAATCTATTGTACTTCGGTGAAAGTATTAAGCTAGGTGAGAGCCCTGTAAACGTAAGCAAGATGTGCCGAACTGCGTTATCAAATTTCTGGTGTTATTTGTTATTTCATTTTTTATTGTTTTTGTTTTCATTTGTGCTAGAGATGTCTACAGTAAAATTGGAAAATTTGCGAAACTACTAGTTTTTCAATGGGTATAAGAGCGAGGTCACCAATTCAGAACTTGGTAGGAAGTTGGTACGGATCCGGGTTTCACAATTATGGCCATAAGAGAAGGAGAATCAATTATCAGGCTACCGCTCTTGGACGGTTCCAATTATCTTATATGGAAATCATGGATAAGAGTCTTTACTTCGGCACAGGGAATAAGAGCATGGAACTCAGTGTTATATGGTTAGACACATTCGATGATTATTGACGATAAGGGAGAGGCAGTTCTAAAAGATCTATTTGAATGGACAAGAGCCAAAGAATAAAGAGCATTTGGAAACTCACAAGTATTGCATGCAATTTTCAGTCCTATTGATGAAGGACGCTTATCAATGATATCAACTTGTGAATCGGCTAAAGAAGATTGAGATACGTTGCAGACTATTCTTGAAGGGTCTAAATCTGTGATAGCGTCAAAACTATAGATGTCAGCTATGAGTTTTGAAGAACTAAAGATGGATAAAAATGAGACTATTGGAGACTTTCGTAAAAGATTACGAGACATAGTGAATCAGGCACATCAACTTGAGAAAAAATATTATTATCATTCCAATCCACCCACTTGCTGATAGAGCCTTCGTCTTTGCTTCTAAGTTAGTTCCTTCTGGAGGGTCTAGTATAGAAGCGACCCAGAAGTAGAAGGTTGTAAAAGGAATGGAAGAAAAGAGAGGTTGTTGTTGTTGATAACATGCTTGATAGTTTGGGTGAAAGAGATAGCAGTATTGGATTGTCTGCGGCTTTCATTTTAAGGTTTATGAAAAGAGTTGTAAAGAGAATAGTGGAATGTGGTTTTGTTGAGGGAGTGATTAACTCCGGTGCTGAACTGGATGCAGTGGAGGATTTACTTGGTAAGGGAAATGACGAGTTTGATTCAAATAAGGATTTGGAGATGACCATATTTGGTGTTTCGACGAGAGGTAGAAGATACAGTAGAGAAGATAAAGGGAAAGGCGTCGAAAAAGGAGATGGCGATAGAATTACACGAGAAGTTTCTGAGGGTAAGAGAAGGTTCAGTAGAGAAGAGAAAGGAAAGAGCATTGAAGAGGAAGATGTACTAGTTACTCAAGAGATTCCAGAGGGATCCAGAGTGTACAGTACAGAAGAGAAAGAGAAAGGGAAGGGAAAGCTTGTTGGTGATGATTCTACTTCAAATACCAACGACTCAAAGAACGTGAAATTGTATAAGTCGAGAATGGAACAATTTCGAGATATAGCTAGGCAGAATGCTTCTCGCTTTGCTCATTTTGACCACGAAGAACCCAACAACAGTCATTTGTCGTCTCAAGATGATGATGATGATGAAATGCTATCAAATGAAGAGGAGCAAAAGGTTGAAGATTGGCCAGGACCTTTTTCTACTGCTATGAATATTATTAGGGATAGAGCTAATAAGGTTGGTTTAAAGCAAGGGGCATCCTTTTCACAAGAAACAACATCTGTTCCTATAATGTGGACTCCGAAGAACATTCAGGAGTGTAAGCTGTCAAAAGAATCTGCTCCTTCACTGCAAGAATTGTGCTTGGCAATTCTTGCTAAGAATGCTGATGCAATCACTTCACTTGAAAATGTTCCTGATGCATTGAGACACCAACTTTGCAAGTTGCTTTGTGATTCCAGGAAAATGGATGGTCATTTTTTAGATCTTCTTGTCTGTGGATTCCCCACAGAAATACGCATCAGGGACTGCTCGTGGTTAACTGAGGAGGAGTTTACAAAATGTTTTTCCGAGTGTGACACTAGAAATTTGATGGTAAGCTTTTGTAAGATTCGATTATGTGTTTTACATGTGGAACTTTTAATCATATGCCTGAAACAGAGTCTCCGTGATGACTGCTTACAAATTAGTTGCATATGAGCCTGACCTCCTTCCTATTGATATCGCCAACATACATAACAGCTATATACGTTGATACTCATTACAAGTAACACCGCAAGTGAACAACTCCTTAGAAGATGGGAAGAGGCTATTCAGTACTTTTTTGTTAAGTATTAATAGTTACTTTTTGTTAGTTCGGGAGCCAATATGATTTTGGGGCTAAGACGCTAGGAGCAAGTTATAGATCTTGCTCTTATGATGTGCAAAATTTTTAAAGAGTTTGGGTTTGGCTGCATCTAATGATGGTAGTTTTCTAGTTTCTGTTTTGTTAGGAACCAATGCAAGTTATTCTGCTTTGTGCTAAAAATCAACACAAGAAGAATGTACTTTCATATTCTGTGCTTGAAACTAAAGTTCTCTCAACCTGTTCCTGCTTTAATCAGATCCATATTTTGTTTCTACTGATATTCTTGATTTTAACTGTGGAGATTAGTTATTATGTATAGCTCAGTCAGATTTTGAGGGGATTGGAATTTCTTGTTAGTTCGCTAATTGGCAATTTTGTCACATGAAAATGCCTAGGATTATTAGATGAAAGGGCTTTCATGGATTTTTAGTGGATTAAATTGCAAACTGATATTTGTTTTCTTACAAAGGTCCTGCAACTTGATCAAAGTGGACGCTGCATGACAGATTATACACTACATGCTACCTTAGTGCGTGCTTCTGTTAGCTTACCCGTGCTCTCCACCTTATCCTTGTGTGGTGCTTGCCGAATTTCAGATTCTGGGCTTCAATCCCTTGTTTCCTGTGCCCCTGCCCTACGATCTATAAATTTGTCCCAATGCTCTCTCCTTACATCTGCTAGTATTGACACTTTGGCAGACTCACTAGGGTCTGTTCTGAAGGAACTGTACCTTGATGATTGCCAAAGAATTGATGCGCTGACTATATTGCTAGCGCTGAAGAAGCTGGAGCATCTGGAAGTACTATCATTGGCTAGAATTCAATCCGTTTCTGATAAGTTTGTCAGGGAATTCATTGCTGCCAGGGGTCATAATATGAAAGAACTTGTTCTGACTGATTGTGTGTAAGGCTCTTCAAAGTTCAAATATTTGTGTACATCTTTGTTCAGTATACTTGGCCTGTTGTGGAGGCTTATCCTATTTTAAATTCTAGAGGCTTGCCTAATGCAATTGTGCTCGTTTATTTGTTCTGTATGTTTCATTTTTACGCAGGAATTTGACTGATTCTTCCTTGAAAGTCATATCTGCAACCTGTTCTGGATTGCTTGCTCTTGACCTCTCCAATTTGAGGAAATTAACAGATTCATCTTTGGGATACCTTGCAAATGGCTGTCCACAACTTCAAAGATTGAAACTGTGCCGCAATGCATTCAGGTTGATGGTGTGATTTTGTGCAATGCTAGTAAATTTTTTGTTATCCTTTTTTACATGTGTTAGTTTACATGTGATATCTTTTTGGTTATCCAAATTTGTTAACACTTACCTAATTGGTTGCTAGAGGCATCTTCACCAATACTCTATGTAGCAAAGAAAGATCTTTTTTATTTCTTTTCTTACTATCTCTCTCTCATCTTGCAGTGATGAAGCTATTGCTGCGTACTTGGAATCATCTGGAGAACTTCTAATAGAACTTGCGCTGAATAGTGTTTGGAAGGTAGCTTGTTGATCTATCTCTCGATTTCTCCTATGGGGAAAATTTAACTTTGTTCTTTTCAATATAAAATCTTATGAAACATTTGGTCAATGGTGGATGTTGCTGGAACGCCATCCCTACCTGAGCTTCCATATTGGTTGCAAATCTTTGGAATTTTCCCTTGGTTTTATGGATTGTTATACGGACTTGGTCAATCTTTTTTAAAGAAACTCGAAGATACTAATTCTTGCTAGGTGAATTAGTTTCTTATTTGCACTTGTTGATGACAATATTTTAATTGTAACCTTGTCCAGGTCGGCAACAATACAGCATTATCCCTCACTAGACGTGCAAGAAACTTGTTAAATCTGGACTTATCTTGGTGCCGTAACTTGACAGATGCAGCTCTGGGCTTGATCGTCGATAGCTGCTTATCACTGAGGGAGCTGAAACTTTTTGGGTGTGGTCAGGTATGTATTTGGTATACACACGTACAAGAATATAACAATTCAGAAGTACTTCACAACTTTTGGCGTTGAAGTTATGGCTAAAAGCTTGATATGAGTTGTCAATACTCGGATAAATGGTTACCCTAAGTTATTGTTTTTTTTTGCAGATAACAAATACCTTTTTAGATGGTCACTCAAATCCAAAAGTAAAGATCATTGGTTTGAAGATGTCTCCAGTCTTGGAACATCTAAGAATACCATATTCTCAAGGATCACCATTGTGTTATCGACCGATTTCATCGTCTGTTTGAATGAAGACCACTGCAGGATTCTATGCAGAATGAGCATCGATGGCAAGAAGGTTGAGTTTTTTGATACATGATATATACAGCATATTTGTATTTTGTTGTAACTGTGACTATGGAAAAAACAGGGGGGTATAGGGGTAATTGGATAGTGGCCACCTTTTGTTTTCCAGCCACTTCAGTGAATCGAACCCTTTATGTGCAAGTGAATTGGGCAGATAAAATTATATAGAAACATCTCATTGCCCTCGTTGATGGGCATTAATTTTGTGGCTGGAAGGTTTCTGGGTTAGTTGTGATGATCTTTTCCTTCTAAATTACGGTAGAGCAGAAAGACAAATTAGAACAAAGCAAAACAAAACATTTTAACTGGTCATAGCTAGACCAAAACATTTCTTTTTTCAACCATTTTTGCAAAGTTTTAAGTATTAACGCACTATAAGAATAATGAAGTGCTTATTATATTAAGTGGATAATGTATACTAATACCACACAAAATGGAGAAACACAACATTTATGGTGGCCACCACAGTAGTGGCCTTGAAATATCCCAAAAACAAAGCCAAGTACGCATCGCAAGTGACATGTATTACTAGTATATTGTAGCTTGAGGAAAGTCTTGAACTTGGAATTAGCCTTCAAAATCGTTTTTTACCCACTGCCCATACTTGTTTTTCATCTTCTCATCAAACTCCTTGTCTTTAATCTCTGCCATTTTAGCAGCATTTGCTATGGATTCTTCTTGCACTCTAGCAAGCTTCTTACTCCTCTTCTTTGCGGTAGCCTCTCTCTCGGCTTCCAATCCCTCGTACTCTCTCACCCAACACTTGTGCATAGCACAAGTCAACACTAACACTACCAGTTGCATCATTAACATTGCCATTAATACCCCACATTCCAACCTCACCAAAAGCTTAGCTTCCCTCGGGTCTCTGGGCGACTTGAACATTGCAAGACTTGATCTTTCTTTCGTAAACAAGGCCAATATGCCCAGTAATTGGCCTGTTAAAGAGGCCAGGAGAAGGGAAATGTGGGTTATGAAACAGAAGCTTGTGAGCTGAGAGTAGAAGCTCACAAGTGAAGAGAGAAGAGAAATGCCTGAGATCATGAGGAACGCTAGACCCAGCGAAGTTGGAGGCGTCTTGAGCAAAATTATAGGTGCAACAGAGACTGAACAGAGGACAAACAGAGTGAAGTTCAAGCAAGAAAGGAGAAGATTGGGGAAAGAACACGAACTCCTGAGCTTAGAGGAGGCCATCGTTTTGTAGTTCAAATGTTTAGAGTTGCGTCAGAGAGGTTTGTTTACAGTTGAAATCTGTAGTTCTGAGAAGTTGTATTATAGCAGATGGAATTCGGCCGTTGCATTACATAACGGCTAGTGCAGGAAGGGCCCAATGTTGGTGGCCTCGAGTGGTGATAAAGTAATGATTCGAAAAGCACCTCTCGAGCTCATGGTTTAAATTTTAGCGCAATAGGCTAAAACATTCAAAACCCTCCATTTGCAGTCCCACCAAAGGCCATTCATCTGAGCTTGTGCCCTTAATGCTAAATTCTCAAAACTACGCTCACATGCTGGTCAAATGCTGGCTCGTCCCTTTATATTTTTGGTTTTACTTGTAATTTTATCAAATAATTTATCTGAAATGCGTGAATATTGTACTTTACATGTGCATAGTACTTGTTGGACATCCTCTGCTTGACGTATAAAGTTGTCCAGGACGTGTGCATAGGCATGGTCTTAAGATTCCGAATTGCAACAAACCAAACATGGAAAGTACCAACTTACGGAACATTTCAACACCAGAGTTCATAATGCATTATGTTTCCGAAAGGAGTTAGAACTTCTCCAAGTAAAGAATCAAGCCAGATATCAGGGCGAACAAAAGCATGTCACAATCGATGTAAGGGTACAGAGAAGAAAATTGTTGCTTTTTATTTACATCAAAATCTAACTTCGTGTACTACCGGAAGAGCTGTTTTAATTACATCAATTTACTTGAACATGGGATGATCATGGTAGAAGATTTAAATGAGCTAATCTCCTGCTGTGCTTCTTTCTAATTCCTGGCACAATAAAAGCTTCTTCAACAAATTGTCAATCTATCACAGCATCTATAGGCAAATATCTAATGATGTTACACCTTATGTTTGCATTTGAATACCATAAAAGAAAGAGCTCAGGAACTAATATCAAAGGAAAGGCATGCATAAGCTTAGCAGGTAAGTGATGTACAGTACCACGCACATTCAGATGCGTGTGGTAAAGAAGAAGTCATAAATGAAATGATCATAGCATTACAAGCATATAACAAAAAGAGCAGTTATTTTCACCTTTCAGATGCCAATTATTGAGCATGCGTAACTATAGTCTCAACTCTATCTAGTGATGCCTCTAATTTCCCAGTGCTCAGATTGAACAATGGCTCACCAGTACCTAAAGCACTGCCAGAACCAAGGCTGCATGTATGAGCTCGAAGGAAAGGGTTTATTATGGAAACAGAAAGCATAAATCTTCTATAAATCTCAGAGGTAGTTGTGTTCAAAGTAATAAATTAAACCATAACGATCGGTTTTGTTATACTCAGTTTTATTATGTTTGACAATATCATGACAAGAGTTTACTGTATTGAGATCATATTCATAGGCTATCTATTGCAACTATTTCCTTTAATATTATGACTTTATGAGAAGAAGATTCAAGAACTTGCCCTGTAATTTCAGGAAGAACATAATCTGCCCTCCAAGCGAAACGGAAATCCATCCCAGGACATAGACCAAGAGTTGTCTTATTCCGAATACGAGATATGCCATCACCACCAAAGCATGTGGTGAGTTTCCATTTCCATCCCGTAGCTTGCAATTGAAAATTGTGGCCTATGCCAACCTGCCCTTAAATGATATTTCTGAGGTTATATAGAGTTTGCAGAGTCTTCCCAATGCTATCAAGATGGAAATGTTACAACAACGCAAGGTGAAAAAGGTTCAGATCAGACCTGAAGATTTAAAAATTTGGTTACTGGAATCTTCTTTGAAAGAATACGTATATCCTGATGTATGGGTTCATAGATAAACTTCCACTTTTTGTCAGGGGATAAAGGCTTCAAAACAAACTTGGCCTGGAATTCATTGCTTGGAGCATTGTAGAACTGAAACCAGCAAACAGCCTTAAAATGATCACAATTCAAACGGAGTTCAGATCAAAAACTACATGTGCACATCAAACTTCCAACTTGAATCAACAAGTTTGATATTCTCATCCACATACCACAGGAGTTTGACGACTTGGTTGCACGTTTCTCAAAAATAATAAGCCCAATCTTATACCAAAACACAATCACGTAAGGTTACTACGTGAGCATTGAGTGTTGATACTACGAATACAACAAAAAGATTCCAAAAACAAATTCTTATCCTAACAATGACTTGTTGAAATAGGCATAAAGAAAGTCAATCAGTTATAAAATGGAAAGGGCACGAATTCCCTCTGGACACATTAGCACGGCATCCAACCCCTGAAATCAACTGAGGTTGATGCAAATAATGGTTTAGAACTTAATTAGCATCAAAAAGCAAACAGAAGAAATTTCCTCAGTCTGCGAGTCCATTACTCTCTATTTGTTATAATAGCTTTATTCCATATCAAGTATCAATATCAGAGGCCACCCACATAGACACAGGACTACAAAATGCAGATTTGCCATCCAAAAATGCATTAGAAAATGGGGAGAACTAAAACTATGAGCCTGTGGGCACAATCAGAAACTAGAATTGCTTTCTCGATCTTCAAATTAAACCCAATGCTATCTTACGTTAGAATGAAACAAAAATCAACACAGAAATGCATAATTTCTTGTCAAGTCCTGTTTCAACTAAAGAACACTCTTTGACCACAAGCTTATCCCTAGTTCCACTCCTACTTTCAGTCTCAGGGTCATTTATCGAGCAGAAATCATACAAACCATAAATATCCAAAACTAATCGAAGCTTAGCAGTCCATTACGTTACTCATCAGTTCTCTGCAACATAGTTAATCACTTGTACAAGAACAAGAGGGGGGAAAGAAAAGAAAGAAAATCAACATAAAGCTTAGAAGCATGGCATTTGTAAAATTCAAGAGAAGCAAGAAGTAAAAGGACAGAAAGATTAAAATTTCACTCACCAGAGAAGTATGAACAAGAGCTAACAAAAGTGTTTTGGGGTTTATATGTCAATCCCCAAAACTGAAGATTTTCTGAAATAATTATCGGAAAATGGATCTGAAATACTTTTATATTTGCTACCACCAGAAACTGGACCGAGTGAAGACTCCGATTATGGAAAAGCAGGATATGTCAGGGCTCTAGGTAAGCAAGGAGGAGAAACCAAACCGACGCCAGAAAATGCTAAGAAAGTTGAACCAGAGATCACTTCCAATAAAATCCACCAAAACCCAAGCGGAGCACGTAAATTAAATGGTGACTTACTCCCCTATTCAAAAGTTGGATTCTTGTGAATTGCTGACCTATTATTTGAACGAAAAAGCAACAAACTTTCAGTCAGACCATGAGAAATATCTGAAAATCTAGAGAAACAATAAATGGCCAATTAAAGCCCACATAAAATTACAAAGCAGAAATTAATGCTATGGCGGTGAATTCAATGGTTGAGAAATGGTAATTAGGGTGGATAGTGAGATATGAAAGAGACAATGGAGAAAACCAGGAAAGAAGCCTACAAGAATTGAAAGCAGTATTTCACAGCTCCATTTCTAAATTCCAACAAGTAATACTCCGTGAAACCATTTCCCTATTTGATAGCAACAGTTTTAACAGCCGAGGCCCACCATGGTTCATCAAGCTACAGTCTTTCACTGTTAATAAAAATCTCAACTTTACAGCCTTTATTCCTTGTTTTGTTCTGACAACAAACCAAACACAATAGATTACCATACATGTACATGTAGCACACAAACTCTTGAAACAACAACAAGAAGAAACCCTGATTAAAAAAATTT
>JANSVI020000889.1:33388-43953 GCA_025434765.2 Erythroxylum kapplerianum | reverse complement strand
GTGTCGACTGATAGAGGGGCAACCAACAGTCCAGTTGGTATGCTTTGTGATTGTTATATTCTTCTTTTTCCTTTTAACATAATATGTCTGAACAGTTTTTTCGGGCTGCTAATCTAAACTCAAAGAAGTTGACTTTCATTTCCTTTCCTTGTTCTACATCATCTGAATTCTGTTGTACGTTATTTTTCATGTCTTTATAAACTTGAAAGGACTTGTTTTTCCTTTTCATCATATTTTCTGGAACCTGCGTTTCTATTTTCCTCGGAAATCCACTTGGAAGACTTGTATTCCATTTGAAGTTACATTTTTGCACTGGGGTGGCATAATGAACAAGAGGTTAAAGGAGGGAGTCAATTTGACTAATAATATTTACTAATTTTACCCGCTTCTACTCTATTCGTTCAACACATGCACATGTATCTATACTCAAACTTATAAACATTTCAAATAGTGTCCCATTTTATAAATGGAATTTACTTCTTATGTAGAATATGATGTTTCTGCATACCGCTTATCACTATCGGAAGACACAAAAGCTCTCAATCAGCTGGTATGCATTTGCTTCTTAATTCTATTTTTGTTTCAAGCAGACGACATTATTACTTTCTATATCTGAACTAATTACTTAAACACTCCTTAGTGATTATACAACTTGAATACTGGCACTCAGATATTTTTTCTTTACTCCAGTCTATTTCAGTCGCTTCCCTCTATGACTATTCATTTGATGTTTTCCCAATGGCCAATTCTGCAGAATGCGCTCATCCAAGAGGGAAAGGAGATGGCTTCCGTGCTTTATACTTATCGCAGTTGTGTTAAAGCTCTTCCTCAGGTGTATTTTTGTGTTATTTGATATTTACAGCGCTACTGATAACGTGATTTCAAAGTTGGAAATTAATCCAGAAACTTTCTTCTTCTCGTAGATGTCTTTGATTATAAGTTCATGTGGCTTTCTTTTCTGTTCATCTAGATGCTAGCAGGTCAGCAGACTCCTCATATTTTCCTCTAACCAAGGAGACCTTTCGGCATCTTTGTTTGTTTTGGTAGTTTTGCCAACATTATCTACTTGAAAAACACATTTTTGTATACTCAATAGCTTATTCCTCATTGACACATTTGGAGTAGGTTATGAATAAGTTTGACAACACTACAATAAAATGACATATGGTAACAGGTAATAAGTGCTATTAAATATGAACGGTAACACTAATGAGTATGCTATGACAGCCCATGTTATTAAAGATATGATGCTTTAATAACATTTTTGACATGTTATATATTAACTTTTTTTAACATCCTTAAATTGCTATAGATATGTGTTTTGCAATAGTTTTGAAATGTTAAAAGTGATTTTTTCATAACATTGTTTAAATGTCATTATTGAGTTTATTATAATATTTATTAATAGCTATAAATAATTTTATTTTACATTTTGTAAATGTTATTAATTAACTATTTATAGCATTTTTTAACTGTTATAGATTAGCTTTTCATAACATTATTAAAGGGTTATAAACATGAATTTTGCAACATTTTAAAAATATTATAGATAAGTTTTCTATGACATTGATAGAACATTGTTGTTGAGTTTATTATAGCATTTATTGATAGCTACAAATGATTATATATTATATTTTATAAATGTTATTAATTAGCTATTTGTAACATTTTTGAACTGTTATATATTAAAATTTTGCAACATCATTAACATGTAGTAGATATGAATTTTGTAACATTTTAAAAATGTTATAGATAAGTTTTCTATGACATTGATAGAATGCTATTGTTGAGTTTATTATTGTAACATCCCATCACCGATGGAAAGGGTAAAATAGTAATTTGGGATGGGTTATGAGTGTATAAACTAGTCTCGACATGTTCATGCAAAATATGACGTTGACTGTTACAAGAAGCTTGAAAACAAAGTTGATTTTGGAACTTTTTCACTGGCTCCAATAACAGATGTAGAAAGTGTCTAAAGCACTTCCCAATATTGTGAGGGAATCAGTCTCAATAGTACACATACATACTCTCATTAGGTGTGCATAAGGAAGTTAAAAGCTAAATGATAAGAGATCTTTGTTGTTTCCAATTAATCTCCTGTGTATCTTTATTTCCTTTTCTTCCCTCATTTTCCTGGCAGTAAGTAAAATGAATGAGCATAACCATCGTGTGATTCCTTTTCTTCTCTCATTTTCCTGGCAGTAAGTAAAATGAATGAGCCTAACCATCGTGTGATTACAGGTTCAGGGTCTTCTTAACATTTACTTCTGAAAGTAGATGCTCTAGTGTGAAGCTTGAAGTTGCAATTTGGTGGAAAGCGAAGTGGTGTATTAACAAAGCTTGAAGCTTCAGTGGCATACAATTATTCCACATTATAAATTTTCATGTACAAGTCTGCTAAGTTGCAATGCAATGATACTTTTAGTGTTCAATTGTGGTTGTAGTATATCTTACATAAACTGTTCCAAACACTATGAACTGTCTATACCTCGTTCATAGGATATTAGTGAAGAACAAGAGACTTAGTCATTTTCAACTCGTAAGAATGTCATTTTCAACTCCTAAGAATGTCAGATCACTATCCCTAACCTTTTTACTAGAGATTAAAACTAAATACCTGTCATTGCCAGCAGCTTCATTCTGAGCTACCAATGATGATTTGGCCCTGCTTTTGAAGCTCATGAAGCATTGCAACCGCTGCAGAGTCGTACGAGCTCTTCTTATCAGCCCTGACATCTCCTGTGCATTCGACAATGCCAAGATATGGTATCTCCACCATGACTTTGGATATAAAACTGTTAAACGATTTCCTGTTTTCCTTGTTTTGGTCAAACTGAATCGGGGTTCTGTTAAGGTAAGACTTTAGTTAGATGATGCGGGAATGACTAGTGCAGAAATTGAGACAGTCTTGGGAAGTTCATAAATGCCGGGAGGGGATGCTTGATCATCCATTTTTCATGAGGTACTTCAAAGCATAACATATGCACACACACAAGAATTCCTGAAGAAATAACAGAAACCACACAGGAGGAAATTGCAAACCTCAACTGATTTTCTTTCGCTTCATATTTTGGTATTGACCATTGCAATCTCTTACAAAGATCAAACAAAGCAGACCGAGGTCCTCCTTTCACCATGCTAATTTCCTCAATAACTGCAAAAGATGAACTTGATCAGAACTTTACCTCCATTTTTAGAGTTAGAACGGAAATAGGTCAGTTAGCAGCAGAAACACATTCAATAATGATGTTTGACATTCAAAATAAAAAATGACTCCAGAAATGCTAGGTTGGCTCCAAAAACAGATTCCACATAAAACCAGAATTTCAGCATGTTGTTACCTGGGGGACTACCTTTGGGACCATCAGCCCCGGAGGAGACCCTGGCTGACTTTGCAGGCTGTTGATTCTCACACGTCTTGTGTCTTTTAAGGTTTCTTTGCACAGAAAGGCAATCATTAGGCGAATTAATGGTCGGTCTATCTAAAATATGGTCAGCACCATCTTTCCTTATCCTTGAACAACCGTCAGAATATACAATTCCTATCTTCTGCTGGATTGAAATTTGCAATGAATTAGGCTTAAAACATTGATTTAAATTTTGTAATAATCAACCTTCATTTGGTACCAAATATAGGTTATTCACTAGTTCATTGGTTGTAGATACTTCCGAAACTTGGAGCTAGATTGTATCCATTTCCAACTATTTGTAAATTCCTTCTTATGCCCTCCCTCTACTAAAGAAAGCAAATTTTTTGTTCATAGTCGGAAATGGATACAATCTAGCTTACCAGGAACTACTTGTAAAACAACATAATAAATGTTTGCCAAAGCAAGTCCGAAAAATAATCTATAAGTAATTCACAGTGGAATCACAAGATAAGCTCTATAAATGCAACAAATTCCTCATAAAATTTCTAAACTATCAGAAAATTATTATCATGGCTATTTGACATCTTACTATTTAGAGTTTTTACTATCAAGAACATCATTATGTATTTTGAAACTATCTAAAGGACAATACAATGTATATAAAGTCTGATGATATAATTTCAAATAGTCACAGCAAACAAGATAGGTGATGCAAGCTTTTTTTAATACATATTATCTATATAGATAAGACTCAGCTGGACAAAGCACATTAAAAGTAATTTGGTCGGAGCACAATTTTAACAGAAGAAACAAACCTCAAGCTCATTCAATAAATGTGAAGCTGCTTTCCCTCTTGCATCTTTTTTGTTCCGATCGTATCCCTCTCCAACCAAAAGAAAGTCACCGAGCTGCAAACTAAGCTGAGCATTCATCATTTCCCCTTTGATAATATAAGTTTCTCCAATGAAATACCCTAGATGGTCACATAATATGCGTAGTTGACGCACTGGAGGCAATTCAAGACTTTCAAGGGTCACTAATGGAGATAGTAAGGGCTGGAATATTTTCCATACTAGATCAAGGTTAAGGTTTGTATCAATTAACATTGCCCCAGCAATGCTTTCAACCAAGTCCCCAAGAGCCTGTTAAAAAGTACAGGAACAGTCAGAAAGCATATGGCTTGGTTATATAGCAAAGTAATAAACTGCAAAAAGAAGTTCAGATTCATAAACGTGATATTGATGTAACAAATGGTTTCATGTTCATGAAGTATATTGCTTCCCAAACAAAAACAACTGATAGGGGTCCAAACAAGTGAACTTGACTTGGGAGCCTTTGGGCCTCGGGTTGCTTTGGCAGTTTCATCGGATACCTTGACAAACTTCACATAATCTGTTATTTGACTGAGAAGTAATGCAGAGCAATGTTGAAGATGCTTATACAGGTCTCGCCTCACAGCAACTTGAGCAAAATGTTCATTACTTACAGATGCTGAACGCAAATCAGTCAATTTGCCAGGATCAACATCTGTGTGGTTCTGATAAAGGTAAAATGTAATAAGCAAGTCCAACACGGCATCACCAAGGAATTCGAGCCTCTGAAAAGATCTAAATATTAAAATAGAGACAAAGAAAGTCTTACCGAATAATTCTTGAAGAGACTTATTAGTTTATCTCTTATCCTTGAACGTTTTTGTATAGAAAAATATATAGAAGTAAACATACACATCAATTCTCAAAATGTGTAATGTAAATGGAAGAGGTTAGTTTTAGTGTAATAACTCCATCGCAATATGTTATTTCTGAGATAATATAGAACCATTTGAATTTTTTAAATTTAAAACTTCCTTTCCAAATTCAATTTTCAGTCACTGATCCTTGACAAAAATGGCCAATTTAATAATAATTCACTACCTGATAGCAATAGCAAACTCCATGTTCTCGCATAGTTGCATGTGTTGTGGCTTCCTGCAAGAGAAATTTGACAGAGAATTTATACCCGAGCTTTGACTCTAGGACCTTAGTATCATCTTCTTTAGGAACATGAGTCCACAACGATCTGCTATTGATTTCTTCCACTACCAATGAAGGGTCAAATTCAGCATCAACACCAAGCCATTTCATCACATGAAGTGCAGGAACTAGTCCACCACTGATGTAGTATGCTCCTATGACATCTTCAACACAATCATAGATTGTTTTGGAGGATATCCATCTATGACCCATATCACAGGACTTTGCAACCTTAACTGTTGGGTCTTCAGTTAGATATTTTGCATCCGAAGGTACTTCAAAAGTATCAACCCCACACTTACAGGGAACAGGACGTATAGGTTGTTGCCCTGGAGCAACCCAACGACGTGGATCAAATGCTCCATCTCGTATATAACCCTGCCAATAAGAAAAATATATAACCTAATTGACAACTTATTGAGATGTATTCACTAATTAGCTGTATTTTCTAATGTACTGAAAACAGAAAAAAAGATTCCAATTCGCATGCAGCAGAGTCTAGGTGAATCAATTATTGTCCCTGTTCCTATACGTTGGAAAGTTACAACAGTGCATATTTTCAGTTATACAATGTAAGAGTTCAATATTTAGACATTCTCCCACTCACAATTCATCATAATATTCAACAATTATGACTACTAGATTCAAGTATTCAAAGTAAACCTTTCATTTCCACACTTAAACTTGGAGTGTAGATGGCCCGAAAAGGAGGGCGTGAATACATTAAGATAATTTATGTATGTATATTCATCTTTTTCGAATTTCAGGTGCATGTATTGTAAGATAACACATGAGATGAATGGCATAATTGGGACAATGTTCCACTTAAGTTTCAGTTTCCAAAACTATTAATCGAGAAGAATTATCCAAATGAGGCACTAACTTCTTCATAGTAAACACATAGGGTTCAACCATTTACTTCCAGAACATTTAGATCAACAAAGATGCCCAGCAAGCAAGTTTAGTGTCAGAATACACAATTTTTCATAGAAGTACCAATTGGTTAACCAATATGATATCAGATGTGATGTTGAGTACCTGTATGCCACGACCTATGCCCAATTTATGTAGGGTTGAATTACAAACAGCCAATGAGCGCCGATAAGATAACTGGCCTTCATGTTTTTGGGGATAGTTCAGAAACAGGTGGCAACTTACTGCATACTTTAGTACTGAATCTCCAAGCAACTCCAATCGCTCCAGAGAAAAATTTTCACAACATCTAGGTGTTGTTATTGCCTCCAAAATCTAATAATAGAAGGCGGATTACGTTAACCATGAAGTGCAAGATCTATCAAGAATTATAAATCAAAGAGGAGTAATTTAACTACAGAACCAACCAATGAGCTTGAGATGTTGAAATCAGGAGAACAGCAAGCAATTTCTTTTCTAAGTTGACTTGCCAGCATCAATGACTCCAGCCGGTGCATCACAGATGGTATTAAATAAACTGATCTTAGAACGTGGAATGAAATACCCATACTGACTAAAAGTTCAGGTGGCATGTGAGCATATTGCTGTTGTTTCTCAACCATGTTATCTTTTAGTCCATCTGCCAGTTAAACCAAGTAACAAATCAGTTAAGCCAAAAGTTTGGAGAATATACAGTGACAAGTACTATGTGACATGACAACTGTTAATGAAACTCTTAAACAGAAGGTACCGAAGTATGCAAATAACAAACCTTCAGAACCAAAGTTTACAAGTAGATTGTGTGGGTTGTGGCTTTGCTTTAACCGCAACAAAGGTTGTCCTGGATGCCTAAGCACAATTGCATACCTGACAACAGCTAGGATTATTTACAGAACTATGAACATCATCAAGGATCGTAAATATTACAGCATCCAAAATAATAGGGTTAAATACATTGGGACTCCCTGCGGTTTGAACTTTTTACATTCTAGTCTCATATTTTGAAAACTCTCACTTACCTCCGTGGCAATGTTTTAGTTAGCATACAACTCCCTCCGTTATATTCTATTAAGTTTTCATCTATTCTTACCCAAAATGACGTTGTATTGGAATTCTTATGAATGAATGAAAAACTAACGGAATGTGACAAAAGGAATTGTCTGATAGCTAAACAATAATATAAGGAGGTAAATACTAGTTTTCAAAACATAAGGATTGAAACGAAAAAGTCAAACCAAAAAGGAATCCATTATATTCACCCAAAACAATAACTTGGGACCAGAAGCCACCTACTTTTTGTGGAAGTACTCTGCATACGTAGTAGCACGACCTAACTGTGGATCATCAGCTTTTCCTTCAAAAGGACTCTCAGAAGAGGTATTACTCACCGCTTCAACAACAGTGTACAATCTTCCAGTGTGAATGGCCAATACCACCATATCTTTCAGACTACTCATATTAACTGATGTATCAGCTAGGTGGATGGTGTTCAAACTATTGCTTTCATTTAAAGATGAGCCATCACTGCAAATCAATTTGTTTCCTCTATCATGGTTATCTTGCCTAGAATCCAGGTAAAGGCTGACCTTTAAGTAATCAATCAGACGAGAACAAGCACCAACTCCTGCCCAATTTATTGCTAGTGATCCTTGGCTTGAACTGTTGCACGTGTCAAGTGGTAGAAGCAGATACATGTAAAGTGCTCTCCAATGTGACTTCGTTTTCTTCTTGAATAAAAACTCTCTTGGTTTGTTAGATTGTTTGGATCCGGAGTACAACTTCCCAAACAAACCATTAAAGAGTAATTCCTGAAAGTGTTTTGCTTTGATCATCTGTTAAAGAGAGAAACAAATACGGGAAGTCAGCAAGTCTCTATCAAGATAGGAAAACACCATTGGAATCCAGCATAGACATTATACCTCTTCAGCATCCAAATATACTTGCCCACATGAAGATACAGTGGCTTTAACCATCTTCCCAATTAAGTAAAGGTCAAACTCGATATCTCCCACATCATCATCAAGTTTTGATTCAATGAGAAGTACAAACCCAGAATAAATCTCACTTTTAACGTTGCATAAGAAGTGAAATTTATAAGCATAAAAGGTAGCTCCATCAAGGTTGTCAACCCAAGTTCCAGATAGAGCACAAATCAAGGTTGTTCCATGTAATTCCTTTCTTTTGGTAGTCCCTTCATATAAAGAGCGAGGTTCACATAAACAGTATGTCCCTGTTAATTCTTTAGCCCTTTCTAGACATTAATTAGATTCAAATTGCAGAGCTATGATTCTATCCACCTAATTTCAGCATGAATAATCAACTGATAATTAAAAGGCAAAGGTTATCAGTTCAATTTTAAACATCATTCTAGAAGTCAAAAGATTATGCAGGAGTTTATCATTGAAATATTCTTTTCACTTTTTACCACAGGGTTAAAGTAAATACATACCAGCACCCCCAGAAATTACTTTATCTTTTGCAGCAAAATCATTTTCTGAAGGATGTTCAATGGCTGGTAGAAGATGATCATCCAAAGCACCCAATTGGTGCAGTTTTTTACAAGCTTCCAGGCATACATTCTGCTTAGCTAATTGTTGGTTCCTAGATACTGGACCAACTATTGTCTGAAAAGCTGCATTTGGAGGTAGTTCTAATGTACACTGGCAAGATTGTCCTAGAAATTTTACCTCAAAAGTTGGCCTTGGTGTATAGTACCTAAGTGACATGATAACCAACAAGATTTAATGAAAGATCATGGCTGCAACACATATATGCTACAGTAAAGACAGCATAAAGCATTCCAATATTGCAACTGATTAGAAAAACATTTGATACCTGTCACCAGGAAGCTTTTCACAATACTGATATATAAGGCTAACACTAGAATCTGCTGTAATTGATGCTCCAGTCAGATCCACAACATATGACTTTGTTTCCTCATTGCTACACACTTTTGGAATCCATAAATTGGGGTCTCTGTTTACAGCCATTTCTGTCATTGACCATTCACTTCTGATTATATCAAATAGTTGATCCCTCTGTTTCATGTTTCCCCTGTCAATTGTATACACCATCAAAGTCAGCTGAGTAATACAACAATAATGAAGCAATAAACACATTAAAAACTCATTTGAAATTTCTAGTCAAATATTAGAAAGACGGTGATGCTAAGGTCATCACCTCTCAAGCATGAGTATATATTCGGAATCATTTTGTCGAGCTCGACCTCGAGATTGGACATAACTACGGACTGTCTTGGGCAAATCAAATCGTATTACAGAGGAGCAATTGGGCACATGAATTCCCTCCTCCAGCACATCGGTGGCAAATAATAGATTGACCTACACAGAAGAAAATTATATTTTTTTAGGTCCAACATCAACAGAGTTTTCAATTGAGTAAATCTGACACAATAAAGATCTTAAACCTTCCCAGAACGAAATGATTCTAATTTTTCCTTCTGTAAATTTTGTGTGAGTGCATCAACTGATGTATTACTTCCTGTCAAGTATGAAACAGAAAAATGTGCCAAAAATGGAACTTTCTTCACAAATCTTTGAATTACTTTTGCAGTCACAATTCTTTCAACAAAAATGAGGCACAATACTTGCCTAGCTCTCCTGCAACCACGAAAAAAAGGACGAGTAAATAACTTGGCTAACGTACTAAAGTATATTCCAATTTAAAATTCTTTGTGATTTTTCTTCAGGATGGTACTTATTACCCAAATGATATGAAAAGTTGAAGTAGTTCATGTAATTTTGGAGATATGTAGCCCAACTCCACTGACTTTAAATCATCAAGACCAAAGTCCCATAAAGCATAATCACCTGAGGCCATGAGAAATTGTTAGGAAGAGTAAACACAGCGGGAAAGAAAGACACCAAAAAACAGCACAAACCTAAAGGTATAGACAGGCAATATGACCATTTGGCGGAGAAGAAACAAAAAGATTTATAGCCAAAATACACAAGTAACAACGTAACTGATCATCATAACCTCTACATGACTAGGGAAACATACAACAAGAAATTAGGAGTAAGATACAGGCAGAGAATTTGTTCCATTTAATACTGTCAGAAATTAAGCAAAAAAGTGTATTTCCTTATGTGTTTTTGTTACAACACTACTAGCTAAATATATATACAAAAGCCTAGTATCCAAATCTGGTAGATACCCATAAATCATGGAGTATCTTATCAGAATCTTAACCAATCCTATCAGAATCTTGACCAATAATATCCTAACTTAAGGATACAATCTGTTA
>JANSVI020000884.1:9968-20261 GCA_025434765.2 Erythroxylum kapplerianum | reverse complement strand
ATAATAACAATAATTAATAATAACAACAACAACAACAACAATAATAATAAGATAATTAATTTTGTATAATAAAATTAATAATAATAATAATAGGTACAAAATTTATAATAATAATAATAGTAATAATAATAATAACAATTAATTTTATTCCAGTTACAAGTTAATAATAAGATAATTAACTTGTAAGATAGTTAATTTTTACGTTTCGTATTTCAATAAATATGCTTAATTTATCATTTTATTTCATCGTAATTAACAAATTACATATATACTTCAAATAAATATTGATACAATTATAAAATAATCAATGAATTACATCTTTACAATATATTATACTGCAGGGTATTTTCGTCATTAACACTATTTTTTGTCCTGTCAACTGCAACCAAACACATTTTTGTCATCGGGACGGAGACAATTTTCTTTGTTCTGTCCACCGCAACTAAATACCTCACTGTCTTCAATTCTTGTTCTACTTCGTCTTTAAATTTTCGTCTCATTCCGTCTCTGCATATTGAAGATGCTAATGAAACGCAGGGTAAGGGTTGGGTTGTTCACCCACTAAAGCGCTATATGAGCAAGGTTCAAAACATCGAGAGGCATTTCGGTTCATAATCAACGTAATATTTCAATTTTATATTTTAAACTAGACATGTTAATCTTTTAACTATCATAAATAAAATAAAAAATTCAGTTAAAGATTTATTTATTTTTAAAAATATTTTATTAAATTTTATTTACAATTTAACTAATTATTAAAATTTATTCATCCTGATTTTTACACAACAAAGTCATTTGAGCACATTATAAACAATCAATTTAATAAAATTCTTGATTTACCTTAAAGGAAACAAATTTCTTTTATTCTTCACAATAAATCTATGCAAGAACAAAGGCATGTCATTTATATTAAATGTACTTAGGCTTTTCGCTAAAAGTTATGTAAAATAAAATTAAAATATTTAATAAGGTAATTTTGAATAAATTATAGGATCATATTATAAACTCATAGGAGTCAGTTATTTAACAGATTCTCGAAAGATTTTTTTTCCCTAAATTTCCTTTCGGTTTGCAACTACTTTCCGATTTTGTCCTCTTTTTTGTCCCAAAAAGTTCAAAACCCCCGAAAGTAGGGAACACGAACTAAGCCATGTCCGAATCTTAGCAAAACCTGAAGTGGCGTTAGTACTTCTTGCCCTTTTGTTGCACTTACTCAAAGTTCGTATCTTATTTCAAGAGTCCCTTGACTAAAGCCAAAATTTGTCAGTTTAGACCCTCCGACCCCCACCTCCCCCCTCTCTCCTCGAAAGAATCTAGGGTTTTTCAGCACTGATCTTCTTGTACGACTTGTTTGGTAAGAGAATTCACTTGTTGCTTATTTGGGTTTCTGAGGTTTGGTGCTCTGTCTTTCACTTTGTATCGCTTCTATATTGTTGAACAAAATCCTTCTTTTTAGCTTAAAGCTACCAAATTTGGTTCGTTCTGCTTCATGAGCACTTGAAACTCTGCTTGGTTGCATTCTTTTATTTGTTTATTTGTACTGGGTTTTGCTTACTTTGATGTGTTGATTTTGGTTTTATGTCTATGTTGTTTACTGTAATATGATTGCGCGTTGTTCTGTTAGGCTCTGTTTATGCACTATTGCAATTTGGTAGTTAACTGGGTATCTGTTTAATCTATTTTTGTTACGTTGTGATAAAAGGGTAGATAGGTGACGGAAAGTTCGAAACTTTTTAGTGTAATTTTCTGTAAGCACGAAGTCTGGACGTGGTCAAGTTTTTGCTTTTTTCCTGCTTTCTGGTACTCTAGGAGTCCTGATAAGTCTTGTTTTGCAGAATGGTGGGTCGATGGTGGGGGCATAAAATTCTTCTTATGTTTCTCTCCCTGTTTCTTCACATTGATATACTTATTTGCTCTGTTTAACTTCATTTGAACTCGTTGCCTCTGCATTTTAACTATTACAAACTTAATAGCTTCCTGGTACCTGATGGTAATTATTAATTTGATATTCTGAGGTGACTCATAATTGCCACTTCTTGCAGTGAAACTTTCGCCCAAATTGAAGGTAATATGGGGTTGGGTTGTATTTGCAGGGTGCGACTCTAGTCAATATACTCTCTGTATATCTGATGAAATGAGACGTTGTAAACCAAGTTGTTATCTTCATTTTTCTTGATAGGAGTTGATTGCTGACAGTCTCAATGTAGATGCTTTAATTAGCAGCTTCTGATTGCATGATTTGATTTATGCTGCAAATATGATTCTTGTGCCTGCCAAGGTGAAGATGTTGCTGTTTTACATATATAATATCTCTTGTGTTATTCTTCTTGTTATGTGAAGGATGGTCTGACTTTCAGGCACCAAGTGGGATGTCCTGCTAATTCTCTATTTTGGATAGAGGAAGATAACAGTATTTTATGGTTATGGCGACTGAAAGTCCACTTAGAATGCATTCACATAAAGAAGCCGTGGTTTTTGTACCATCTACTCCTGGCATGTCTGGGGAGAATTTGGGCTTGCTTAGGAACAGTCAAAGGTTTCATGACATTGGACGAGATGCAGTCCCAAATCGCAGTGGAAGTGCACCTCCTAGCATGGAAGGGTCATTTTTGGCCATAAGTAATATTATTTCCCAGGCAAGCTTTAACCAAGATTCATGCGATGGGGGCTTACAAGATGTTATTCGAAGCTTTGATGCAGGAAAGCAATTAAGTTTGACTTTTCATGGTTCCAATGCCAACTCAAATGTTAGGCTTCCTACACCGCCCATTCTGAGGGAAAACCGACATGTTGGGCACCATACTGGTAGATTTGGTAGTAACTGGGGACTTGCTCCAGTAGGTGAGAGTGATAAGAACTCCTTGCATGTGTCGCAACCCATCCTTTCTACACATAGGGAAGAAACTGAGGATGAATGCTCACCGCTGCAGCCATGCGGTGATGTGGTAGGCAGAGCCAATGGCTTTTGGTCTGGAGAGCATGTTGATTCGTCGGCAGGGCAGTCCAGAGTCTTGGTTGATTTAATTCGGGTATTAATTTCATTATCCACTCATTTCCTTCAGCCACTTCTTTTACTCTGATGTTGAATCATGGTCCTTGAATGCATATATGTAAAATTGTTTGCTGTTTTGAGGGCTTAAAGGCTATGTGCCTTGGATTTTGAGTTAGCTTAGAAAAGCATAGCATTAACATGCTGCAAATGGGTGTACTTGTGCTGATGGGTAACTCCAGAACTTCTGAAAGTTATTGCTTGTTTCTTTATCTGAGTTTTATATTTGCACAAGTTTTTTCTTAATCTGGGTCTATAATGGACCAACTTAGGCTACAGAGTAGTAACCCCCCTAGGTACCAATCTTCTAACCTCCTACCTGAGAGTGAGAAACTGTACTGCTGTTGTCTTGTCACGAGGCTGCTGGTTTGCCTCAGGGTATAAATATTTCTGAGGTATGAAATCTTACAAAATATGCTGAGTGCCGGCATACAATTGATGTGCTTGTGTGTTCTTTTGATGCTATTCATACCTTTTTTACGAGTTCTAATCCTGTACTTTTGGTTTTCATTCACAAATCAGTAGCCTCTTGCCAATAAATGAGAATTCTCATGGGAAATGGCAGGATATATGCAAATGTGATGACCAGTACATATGATTCGATTAAGTTCTGAATAATAAGAAATGCCACTTTCTTTTTCCCAGAAGATTTGTGCTAAAGAATTTGCGTTAACTTGATCATTATTTAATGAATGAGTATTATGCTTGAATTAAAATCATTTCCCCCTGTCTCTATGCTGATTATAGTTTCATTTCTCGTTTGGAAATTAAATCTCTGAATTGTCTTATTTGTTGCCTCTTTGCTTGCCACTTCAAAATTGCAAGACCTGAAAAGCTAATTGTTCACTGCAATTTGCAGGAGGATTTCTCCCACACCCCGTTGCCCTTATATAACCATTCTCATTCCTTAAGTTCTGGAACTACAGAGGAAGTGACTGATCATAATGGTGACTATAGTTTTCATGACCCTGTTAGCCCATCGAATACAGTTGCATCAACTCGAGTTACAGAGCGGGTATCACCTTCATTGAATACTGATGACTCGACTACTAGTGTTTCAAGCTCATTGTCTGTTCACTGTACAGGAAACATAAAACTAAAACCCTCACCTCATAAAGAATATTCAAGTTGTGCTAATGTTAGTGTTGTTGAATCTAAAATGAAAGATCTGAATGTGTCTGGCCTTCCTAATTCCAAAGAGCAGAGAAATCAAGAACAATGGCATCACAGCTATCACAACAGTATGCCTCACCCCCAAATGTACCAGCAACGCGGTAACTCATTTCAAGTTCAAAGTGACAAATCTCAAGTAGCTCAAGGAGTTAATTCCTCATATCTTAGCACAGATCCATCTCTACATGGCCTGCCAAAGTTTTCAGCAGAGGTACAGCCACTGTTACAATCATCTGGGTTTACATCTCCTCTATATGCAAGCGCAGCAGCCTACATGGCTTCACCGAGTACATTTTATCCTAGCGTACAGGCTTCGAGTTTTTATGCTCCGCACTATGGAATAGGGGCATATACTCTAAATTCAACAGTCATTCCTCCATTTGTGGCCGGATACCCACCTCAGGGTGCCGTTCAGATGGCGGTTGATGGTCCTGTTAGTCCTAATATTAGTTCACGGGTGTCTGGGGCTTCAGCTGGGGGAGTCAGTACACATGGAGCTGACCTTCAACATCACAACAAGTTCTATGGACAGCTTGGATATGCAGTTCAACCTTCATTTGCAGATCCAATGTATATGCAATACTATCAACAGCCTTATGGGCCATCATACAGCATTTCTGGTCAACTTGATCCATTAGCTCTGGGAACTAGTGTTTTTGGGAACCAAAATAATACTCCTGACCCCAAGAAAGGATCTGAAGCTGGCTCTGGTCTGGATGACCCAAAATCACAACATCAGAGGAGCATAATGAACATTATAAACCAAACTAGGTGGGGGATAACAAATCCTCATTACACTAGGAACCCTCCAAACATGGAATATTGATGCCATTCCCATCATCCGTTCCTAACCCAGTCCTGCCTGGATCTTTAGTTGGGGGAACTGGTATTTCTGGAGGGAGAAATGAAGTGAAATTTAGCCCTGGTTCTGGTAGATATCCTCCTGTGTATTCTGGATGGCAAGGTCCAAGATCAGAGGCTTTTAGTGACCCTAATGTATATAATTTTCTTGAGAGCTCAAATCTGGAAAAGGTCGCAGATTTGAACTATTTGATATTTCGAGGCATATTGTTGAATTTAGGCAAGTGCACGCTTCCTATGCATTTCTTTGTTTATATGTTGTGTTTGAAAATCCAATGTTGAGACTTTTACATTTCAGTGCTGATCAACATGGGAGTCGATTTATCCAACAGAAGTTAGAAAATTGTAGTGCTGAAGAGAAGGCATCTGTCTTTAAAGAAGTTCTTCCTTACTCTTCCAAGTTAATGACTGATGTTTTTGGTAACTATGTCATTCAGAAGGTGTGCATTCAAAATAGTTGTATTTGTAGTCTATTCACAACTTCATATGTTGACTGTGGTAATGTCACATATTTGGTATCGTTTGTTTATAGTTCTTTGAGTATGGAAGCCCGGAGCAGAGAAAGGAGCTTGGCAATCAGCTTACTGGACAGATTCTGCCTCTGAGCCTGCAGATGTATGGCTGTCGTGTAATTCAAAAGGTATAAATGATGGAATATGATTGTCTCATAATTTTTATTGTTTTCCATGTCCTGAAAATAGAAAAGGAGTACAAGAAGATGAAACCTGGATCAAATCAAGCTAATTTCTCCATATATATACGTTAAGAAACATATAATGTAATTTGCTAATTTTTCCAATTTTCTTCAATAAGATGACCAACTTTAAGTCATAGGTTGAGACCTGAATTTACTAAGATCCTTACTTGGATCTGTTCTTTTATATGCCTGGTGGAATGAACCCGTCTTGGCTTGCCACTTGCTGATTGAGATGGAACTGGTTTATTCACCTTTCTAGGATTGCAAGGTGAACATATGAATGGACGAGAGAGGGTGAAATATAATGCTTCTTGTACCAAAATGCAGATTAGTGAAGTTGTCAAAATCTATTTGATAATCTTAAGGGTTTTATTCTTTATCTCTCTTCTTACTGTTCCGGGATTTTTGTTCAGTGACTCTTTCCTATTCAATCTATGCCATTTTTTTTAATGTTTTAGAAATGGTATTTATATTAAGCTGACATGGTTCTAGGCGCTTGAAGCAATTGAGCTTGAACAAAAAGCACAGCTCATTCGTGAGCTAGATGGACATGTTATGAGATGTGTGCATGATCAGAATGGCAATCATGTGATCCAAAAGTGTATTGAGAGTGTTCCAGCAAATAAAATTGAATTTATTATCTCTACTTTTTGTGGTCAAGTGGCAGCACTTTCTACACATCCTTATGGTTGTCGTGTGATACAGGTATATTTTACTTGCATGACGTGGTGAAAAATGTTGCTCTACTTTTTCTTCCCTTCTTTTCTTGTCTGGAACAATCCTTGCAAACTTTGTTGGTTTAATCCATGCAGAGAGTTCTGGAACACTGTGCAGATGAGCTGCATTGTCAGTTTATTGTTGATGAGATCTTAGAGTCTGTTTATGATCTTGCACAGGATCAGTATGGCAATTATGTGACTCAGGTAGGTCTTGCTTCTTATTACCTGGAACCTTTATCTGTTCATTTTCTTCAAAAAAAAAAAAGTTGTGCTTTGTGAAATTATCAACATTTTTAAGAGGCAACTCAATTCTTATCGCTAAAAGGCTATTGATAATGTGCTATCCATTCGTGACAACATGTTTTAGATGGTCTATAGACCTGAATTGGACTTTATTTTTCCATTCCCAACTCCTAGTTAGAAGAGGTTGTTGACACCTTTAAGAAAGTTGAAAACATGAACTAATCTTTTGAGCTCTCTTCAGTGTTGTTACATCAGCCAAGAACCTCACTTTACGTTGCCCATGTCTCTTTGCAAGACCCAATTCAACAAGAAGCTGAAAAAGAGAACAATCTTCAATACCCAGATGGCAAAGTTAGCATTTCTTCATTCAACTTCCAATCGACTCTTCTTAACAGATAATCTACTCTCTCTCGGTCCTCATTTAGAAATTAGGGATTTTTCTAAGAGTTTGCTTCTTATCCGAGGGACTCTTCGTGAGATTCCGATGTCTCCATGGGATTTTCGATCTTATTCCATTCAAATGTACTCAACAGGTAATCTTCTCCTTCTCTGACAACTTTTTGAGATTAGGGTTTTTAAATCTTTAAGAATTTCTGCAATTCTAGAGATGAATAGGGACTCTTCGTGGGCTTGACTCTTCGGTGACATTCGGAAGAGGAAGATGAGAGCTCAGTTTCTCAGGTGTACTCAACAGGTAAGAATCTCCCTCTCTATCATCTTTTTGAAATTAGGGTTTTGAATCTCTAAGCAAATTCTTCAATTCCAGAGATGGTAGGGGACTCTTCATGGGCTTGACTCTTCAGTGACAGTTGGAAGAGGAAGATGAGTACTCAGGTAAGTTCCTTTTCATGAACTAGTCTATTTCTTCTTCCTTTGATCTGTTTAGTCTTGTATTATTTTGTCCCTTATTTTGTACAAGTTCATGTATCCTTTCCCTTTCTCATTGGTCATGCCCTATATTTCTAGATATGCAGTCATTTTGTTCAGAGATCCCTGCAAAAGGACTACAACTGGAGAGGATGTGAAGGAAGATTGCCCAAAGTATGTGACAAACATGATTAGTGATAAATTTATCGTAACATATAATCTTTATTTAGTGACAACATTATTGTAACATATAAGTTTGATACTTGTGACGAAATATGTTAGGCAATATGATCACTGATGTAAATTTTTTTTTACTAATAATGCAATTCTATTGTTGAATTAATATTTTTATCTATGACAGCAATAAACACATTAGTGACAATATTTTTTTATGAACAATTTTTCATTTTTATGAAAAAATGATGTTGACACTTTTTTCTTAAAATATTAGTGACCAAGAAGTAATAGACACTGATAAAAAAAAGCACAAGTGACAAATATTGTTACTATTTTCAATTATTTTAGAGGCGATAATGTTATCACAATAAAATGAATTGTTGTTACTACTTTATTTGTCACTACTTTATATTATTTGTGTCAACAAATTTGTCATAAATATGTAAAGTTATTGTGACCATACAATTTTATCACACATTATATAAGTTTTAGTGTCGGTACTTTTGTCACAATAAAATGAAGTATTGTTACGACTTAATTTGTCACTATTTTATATTATTTGTGATGATAAACTTGTTACAAACATGTAAAGTTATCATGACCATATAGTTTTGTTACAAATTTCACAAATTTTAGTGTTAGTATTTGTGTTACAAAAGTGTTGCATAATTGTGACCATATCTTAAATTAGTTACTATTTCATTAGTGACAGAGGTATTTGTGACGGTAGGTAACGACTTCAAAAATTGGACACTATTAATAATAGTGACTAATATTACTGCTTTTAGTGACAACTTTTACTTTCACTAAAAATACAATTTCTTGTAGTGGTTTATATTATATTCAAGTAAAAAATTCAAAATTGACTCAATAAATAACTATTTGAATATGTCAATTTATTTTAGACTCAGATTAATTTATTTAAATTTAATCGAATTCAAATTTAATAATCTTCTTAAAAGAGGTATTTATTTTTAAAAATCATGATAAAGTGAAATTCATTCTTAATCATACTCTTTTTTTTGTTTTGTATTAGAAAAATCATTATATTTAAAATATATATTAGCTAAACTATCAAATATATGTAATAATCCTAATCCTACATGATAATTAAGGTGAAAAATTGGACATTAGAATTCAATTTACATAATTTATTCAAGAGTATATATTGCTTCACTATACCAATATAATTATTTATTTTAAATAATAAGAAAGTTTGATATTTATTTTTAAAAATTTCAAATAAATAACTTTCCATTTTTATACAACTTTTGATATCTCTATAATCTCATTTTCCCAACTTCCTGTTTATAACTATTCAAATTTACATATTTCAATTAAGAACCAGGAATTTTAGTGCAATAGTCATCTTATAAGATCTTTAAAGCTTATTATCTTAGTGCAAATAGTTAGAATGTCTAATTATATTTATTTTATTATGCATTTGTATTGTTTTTTTATCTATCTTACAAATAGAGATGATCATTTAAAAAAAGTTTAAATAGATCGAGTTATGAATTAAAATCGAATTTGAGAAAATTGGCTAAGTTTGATCAAACAACTTGAGGTCAAAAGTGTATTTTGAATTTTAAATGTTTACAATATAATGCATGATAATTTGAAGCTTTCAAATTGAACCATAATGTTTTCAAAACATTCATAATAGACTCTAATTGAAATGAAAATTGACAAGGTTAACCCTCTAACAGTTAAGTGCCATATTAATGTTGACATAACATTATTTTTATATTTTTAAAAAATATGCCTTACTGTTAGATGATTACCTTTTTTTTAAAAAATCAAAAATGGATCTTACTGCGATGTGATAGTAGTGTCCACTATTACGTCATAGTTGTCATGTAATAGTTAGTTTCCAAAAGTACTGAGAGTTAGAGTGTTAGATTACTTAGCCACATGAATTACATCATATTATAATGAATTTGGTGCATTTAGGATATGGTTTTATGATTTCATTCACATGCATAATATGAGCATACACATATGAATTTTGATTTAGAAAAATTACACTCAATTGACATGTTTAGGGGCATGAAAGTTTCAAAATGATTATGATATGATTGTGCATTTCTAATGTCTTGTATTTGATTTACCAATAAAAAGATTTAATGGATTACAATTAGTAATTTGGAGTTAATTGTTACAATTAGAAGATTGATGAATTAGTATGTACATTTCTAGGAAAAATTTTAAATGGCAAGACAAGTTGGTACGTGAAAATTTAGGATGACTAAGCCTATAAAATGAGTGACATATAGTAGTAGACTTGAGTGACAAATGACAAAAGAACTAAGTGACATTTGACAGCTTAAAGAGTAGACATGTAGTTGGCTTAGACACTTGACAAGTGTCCTTAAACTCATCTTATACCTACGCCATACTACATAGACATTTCCATAATCATCTTCATTGCATTCTGCTGTAACTCTCTCCTTCTTCTCCCTCTCATTGCTGAAACGCACTCCTCCTTCACATCTTGAGTTTTTGCT
>JANSVI020000881.1:432459-448742 GCA_025434765.2 Erythroxylum kapplerianum | reverse complement strand
CTATTTTCAATTAATTTAAACTTATGTCAATAATAAAGAAAATTTCAAAAGAATTGATAAAACAAATCAAAATCTAAGCGATTTTTTTTATTATCAAAAAATCACTTAATATTTACGTTATTAATAAAAATTTAGAGATTTTACATATTGACATTAATGATAATATAATTAATTAATTAATTCATTAATCTATTATTAATTTAAAATTAATGTAATTAATATTATTTACTAATTACCTCATATCTTTTCTGCCATTTATAATTAATTTTAACTTATGTATAATTAATTTTCTAATTACGTTATAATTATCAAATCTATAGTGCATTTGCGCCATAGTAACCTTCGCTATTCAACTACCAATATCACTGTCGTGCAATTCTTATTAATTTATATATGTACGTAAACATTATTATTGCTATTATATATATGTATTATATATCGCCACCCATCAAAAAAGTTTATATTGTTTATTTCCTACTTACATTATAATTAATAAATTGACATAAATATATATTTTGTATTCAAATATTTTTCCAATTAAAATTTAAATAATTAATTAACTAATTAGCTAATTTTCATTTTACTATTAATTATTATGTCATATATCTTCTGTCATTTTTCTTATTAATTTTAATATAATGACATTATAACTAACAAATTACATACATATTTTTTACATTAAAATATACTTTTTTTACATCTTTGCTCCAGACATTTTATAAATCCAACTAAATCAAACATATACTCCAAATCTTGACAAATCCAAAATTTATATATACATCATACAATTAATCCTCTTTACCTTACATATAACTTCCATGAATAAACTATACTGATCTAGATAGATTTTGTCAAACTTGCCTGTATCAAAGTTATAGATCTCTCTTTTAGCTTTTTATTGATATAAAGTTTGCAAATTTTTGAGTTCTGGATCAAAAGTTATGGAAGTTTAAATTCAAATTTTTACATGAAAGTTGCACGATAGGGACTTCGAAGGCTTAAAAGTGAAAGTCACTATTATTTAAATGCATGATTGCAACTTTGAAGGTTTTAAATCTTAATTCAAAGGAAAAAAGACAGAAGTTAAGAGAACCGTGGATGAAATGGGCGAATAGGATGACAGTTTCTGTCTCTTTTTTTCTACTCATTAATAACTCTTCTATTAAATGTTATTATTGATGTTTAATACATATCGTTTTTTCCATTTTCTTTCTGTTATTCTAAATCAGCTTTTCTAACTTATCTTCTCTCAAATTCTATTCTTTTATTATTATAAAATTAAAAATTTAAATATTAATAATCTTATCACAAAATTTTAAGTTACATAATATTTACTTATTTTAAACTTATTTTGTTTGAGGTTTTTACTTAGTTTATATACTTTTTACATTTATAACACACATTACGCTATACATTTCCTTAATGTTTAAATTTTCCATACCAAATTTTTACTTACTAATTTTACTTATTCATTTATTATATTCCAACTTATATATTTTGAATATAACATATTTAAGCCTTCCTAATAAAATATTCATTACAAATTTATAATATTTATAATTTAATTACTAATTTTAAAATTTTTCATATTTATTTATACATTAAAATTATATAATAATATAACGAATTAAAAATTTAAAATATTTATAATTTAATAACAAAATCTGAAATTTTACTTATAATTTGACTACAAATTTTTAAAATTTTCATATTTATTTATACATAATAATATAACAAATTAAATTATCAAGACCCACCGGGTCGTCTTACCCAACCTAACCGTCTTCCGCCACGTAGTCTCCTCCAGATATCCCAAATCTACACTTTGAAGCCTCCTTCTTCTCACATCCACTGTTGGATGCAATAACCAGCACTCTAATCCAATGGGTGTTGACAGATGTTTTTAATCAAATCTCGTCACTATCACTCGCTCACTTCCTCATTCACTTCTCTCTCTAATCGAGGAAACAATTCCGCGTTTCTCTAAGTTCTCGTCTCTTGCGTTTCGATTAACCGGAAACTTAACTCGATCTGCCGCCGAATTGAAGGTTCCGACGAGTACAAAAAAGCTTTCTTTGTTTGATGTTTGACTTTCAGTTGTGCTAGGTTTTCGAGAAACGACGCTCACTCTTGTGGTTTTGCTTGCGGTAGTGGAGCAGTAGATGAGTAGCGTCCTTTTTGATGAAGACTTGAGGACCTAGCGGCCTGGATTTCGTCACCTGATGGATGGAGGTAGCGTCTCTAGACTTAATTGTTCTGGTACTGTCCGTTTCTTACTTTTCTTTTTCTCTTTTAATATTCCTAGTTAATAGAAAGCAGATGACTCTATGGTTGCAATATTGCGATACCTGCTTTGATTCTTACTTTGAAGTTGTGAGTTCAAGTTGTAGAAACGTAACCGAGTATTTATTAAATGCTTAACCAACTAGAGTTAGGTTTTTATTTCATGTAGTCACGTTAATGCTTGGATAGTCTTACGTTAGGTCAAGACAAAACCTTTTCACATATGTATGCAAGTGTATGTTTGTTTTTCACTTGTAAATATATGGTGCTACTTTGAAGGGAAAGTTGGTTACTTTTTAATTGATCGAAATAGTAGCTTGCTTGCTCTATTCAATCTGATTACTGAGTTTCACTAGAGCAGCCAGTAGATTCAGAATCTAGAGATTGTGTTCTTGTGGTAAGGATTTATGGAGGTTAACTTGAATAAACTGAATATTTTTCTGATGAGAACAATATTAAAAGCAAGTGGCATTAGTCTTTCCCCTTTTGGATTTTTTTTGACTTCATGTGCTAGATTCTAATGTTCGAATATGCAATTAAAGTGCACCTGTTGTTTTTCAACCTGCAATGAGGTTTAAGTTCTTCGAGGTAGCAAATTTAATGTGCTCCGGAGGACTAATTGATTTTTCTTCTTTGCTTAAGCTTGTTTGAATGAGCCCTTACACTATACTTCTTACCTCTAGAAATTTAACGTTATGTCCATTATTTTTGTGTTTTCTTCCATAAAGAATCCATTTATTTGTCATTTAGTTTTGACTTGTCTTTAGAAATTTCTTGCCAAATAAATACTCACCCTCGTAGTAAGATTATTGTCCTGCTGCATCATTCTTTATGAAGTGAAATGATTTCCGCTTTAAAAGTGAAACTTGTCCTAGAACCATAAGATATTAATTTTTAATTCTTCTTCTTTGGATTAATCATTTTCTTAATTCAACATAAAAGCAGAAACATTATTAGAAGTTTCTCCAATGACTAAGTCATCCGTTGTTTCCTATTATCTTACACCTTGTCATTAAATAAAGATAGCTTTATCTTTTTATGAAATGAAGCAGTTTAGCTCCATCAGTTTAGTTTTCTGCTTAAATCGTTGGCGAGTTGCTGACTAGATAGGGTTGGCTGATAGAACAGAGCTGGGAGTTGCCAGAGCTGCTGTCAGACTTGTTACAACTTTATCTAAATATATTTGTCTCTTTTGTTGGTGAAGTACTACCTAACATGTGTAGTTATGTTTTTCAGCTGTATACTCTATCTGAACCACGGTTGAGCAAGTAACAAGCGTTACTAATTAGTGTGAAGATAGAGCCTTTTGTAAGAAAGATAAAGATAAAGATAAAGAAATTCTATTTTTTGGCATCTGTTTCATAGGGGTTGATGTTGATGAACTATAGCTTGCATGATTCAATTTTTTATTTAATCAGCCTATGGTGGATAAATTTTCCATTCTAGTTCCTTTTATTCACACCATATGAGTTATATTTAAAATGAAATTGCTCTCAACCAGAAATAGGAGCTCAATCAACTGTTTAATGTGCCTAATGTAAAGTTCAAACCTTGTGTGAAGTTTGGGATTTGTGACGCCAATCCAAAAGATTGTTTAGTCCTGGTAGTGTTTTTGCAAAATCCATATATGATGCCAGATTTTATGACTACATACTTGACCAAGGTCTCTTAAAATTTGATTTGAAAAAGTTAAAAGAAAAATAATCCATCAGTGTTTCTGGATTCCATTCTTCTGATTCATGAAAAGGACTTGGTGAAAGTATTTCTATCATTTCCAGGGTATATTTAGGTTAATTATGAATTCATGGTCTGTGTTCTTTATATCTGGTTTAGTATCTGGACATTATACCTTTTGCAGCTTTCTGCTGTGGCAGGGTATCTTTCTTGCCTCAATAAGTAACTAATCTATGCATGACAGCTTATGGAAACACACGCATGCTCTCTTTTGCACTCACATACTTCTTGACTTTGCAGGCATATACCCATGGATTATGATGACAATGATTTTCAGAGCCAGAATCTTCAGTTAGCTGGTGAAGGGAGCAACAAATTCCCACCTACTTTGCAGCCATATGCTCTTTCCAAGTTTGATTTTGATGACACTCTTCATGGATCTTTGAGATTCGATGGTTTGGTTGAAACTGAGGTCTTTCTTGGTATTTACAGCCCATGTTACCACCAGATGAGGGTATAGATAATGTTTGTGTGGCAAGTGATGTTGGAGGGCAGTGTCAGGATCTTATTTCTTTTTTCCTATTACATGTCAACAATATTATGGTTTCAATGAATATCATCATGTATATATAATTAGAGATATTGAAGTGTTAAAACAGAAATTATTTCAAATTTGTTGTCAATAACCAGTTGAAATAATTTTCTCCAACCACATATTTATTTGGTTTTTATTCCATAAATTTTAGCGACCAATTTGAATTATTTTTGCAATCAATTTTGGTAGGGACTCTCTGGTTGACAACGGTAACAACAACCGACTGCAGTCTTTGGCTAGGGCGGATTATTTGCCTTATGGGATTGACTTTGGTGGACCAACTGGAAGATTTTCCAACGGAAAGACAACCATTGATGTTATTAGTAAGTCTCTCTATGTTGCTCTCTGTTATCCTTAATTTTAGCAGTTGCTTCCCACAGATCTAATTGTTTGTAGCCTTGAAACTTCAATGTATGAAACTGCAATCTGTAGCATCTTCTCATCTAATTGTTGAAAGCTAACCTGTTGGTGTAGCAAGGCATTTCTTTTGATCCTAGTCTTCCATGCACATAAACTTGAGTGTTTTTGCATTAATGGCAACGAACTAAAACCCATGGAAAAGAGGGTGAGCAAGGACCGATATTGCGATGATCTACGTCACCGTTCTTGTCCCAAAAGGTGGAATCAGCCACCCCAGCTGCCCCCACACCCAGGTCCGACCAGTTGTGAGGGGTTAAACCACGATTTGATCTCGGTCGACCACCTAGCAGAGCGGCCCATGCGCTCCTGCTATTGAGAATCAAACCTTGGTCCTTGTCCCAAGTTACCCTGCTAGATTGCTAACTGAGCTACCCGTGCAGGCAAAAGACAAAAATCTACGTCACCGTTCTTCTTTTCATATAATGGAGTCAAGGAAGTCATAGACTACGTTATAAATGAGTTGAACAGAACTTTCACATGAATACATTAATGGTGACTCTTTTCATTATATATATATCTATATTTTTCTAAAAGAGATGATAAGGTTGTCATCCTAAATCTTATCTTACAGTAAGTAACCTACTAATCATTCAACATCTTGTGTGTACCATTTTGTTGTATTCAACAGCTCAGCTTTTGGGCTTCGAGAATTACATCCCTCCATATGCCAACGCAAGAGGCCAAAACATACTGCAAGGAGTGAACTTCGCATCTGCAGCTGCCGGAATTAGGGAGGAAACTGGCCGACAATTGGTAATTGAAATGTATATATATACGTATCTTTTGACATAAACAATAACTGCTAATAATACTGATTATGTTATGCACAGGGAGCTCGAATTAGTTTCAGTGGACAAGTAAGGAATTATCAGACAATTGTTCCACAATTTGTGAGCTTGCTAGGTGGCAGCGACCAAGCAGCTAGTTACTTGAGCAAGTGCATCTTCTCGATTGGATTGGGAAGCAATGACTACCTTAACAACTATTTCATGCCTCAATTCTATTCCAGTTCCCGCCAGTACACTCCCGAGCAGTACGCTGATGTTCTTATTCAACAATACACTGAGCAACTCAGGGTTCGTTCCTACCTCTCTATTTATTTAGTTTTCAACAACAATGCAATTATGACATGATTTAAAACTTGTTATCTTGTGTTAACACTCAGGCTTGTTTGCGATGATACAGATTTTGTATAACAATGGAGCCAGAAAGTTCGCGCTGATTGGAGTAGGGCAGATAGGTTGCAGCCCCAATGTGTTAGCCCGGAACAGTCCTGATGGCAGAACTTGCGTCCAGAATGTCAATTCAGCTAACCAGATATTTAACAACAGGCTCAGGTCTCTTGTTGAACAATTCAACGGCAATACCCCTGATGCCAAGTTCGTGTACGTCAATGTTTACGGCATCTTTCAAGACATAATCAATAGACCTGCAGGCTATGGTAATTTACCAAGTCAATCCTCACCTCTATAACAAGTAAATTTTCACTATACAATCATAATGTAAACTTGGATTTTCGTGAAATCTCAGGTTTCAGAGTGACAAATGCTGGATGTTGTGGTGTGGGGAGGAACAATGGTCAAATAACATGTCTACCCTTCCAAACCCCATGTCCGAACAGGAGAGAGTATGTGTTCTGGGACGCATTCCATCCAACGGAAGCTGCCAACACTATTCTCGGAAGGAGGTCTTACAGTGCTCAGTCCCCGTCCGATGCTTATCCATTCGATATTAGCCGATTGGCCCAGTCATGAAGACGGAGATGGCCACGTTCCAGTGGTCGTAGGATACTACAAGAAAAAAAGTTCCCAAAAGAGGCTCTTCTCTTGTTGCTAATATATGTAATACTTGCACTCTTGAGTTGTTCTTCCTTATTTTCTTTTACCTTTTCCTACACTAAGTTTGTCTTTTTAAGAAACGACCTCTCTATTTATTAATAGAGATTATTAAATCTTTTCAGGCATTAAGTAAAATTTTTACTAAATTATTGTTGTTACGTATCGGTTGACTATTGGATGAGTAAGTTCAATCAATGCCATGCCATGGGAGTTGTTTTAGGCTAAAAGATTGACAAAGAAATTCATATTATCTTTTATGATTATTGGAGAACAATGGATGTCGCACAATTTAGAAAGAGCTTTTAACAATTGTTTTTGCTTTAGATAAATTTAAATCTTATTTGCTTAACTTTAAAGTTATTGTGCACTCTGACTATGCAGCATTGAAATACTTTTTAACAAAGAAGAAGTCCAAATCGAGGCTAATAAGATAGATTTTGATACTTTAAGAGTTTAATTTGACAATAAAGAATTTAAAAGTTGTGAAAAATTATTTAGAAAACAACATCTCTATTAATAAATAGAGAGCTTATTAAATCTCTGACGCAGAACGGAAGTTACGAACGGAACAAGAACGTTTAGACTCCGTTCAGGAGTGTAATCAATGTCGTTTGATTAGACGAAAAGAGAAACAAGAACGACAAGCGAACTTGAAAGAATGGCAAAGCCAAATTCTAGAATAAAATTTTTATTGAAAATCGATGATGTTCTGAAAACATAAATAAGGCCTATTTATAATGGCCAAAAACCCTAACCCAAATCCTAACAAGATTAGGAAAATAAACTCCTAATAAACTAAGCAAGGATTTAGAATCCTTAATAAACTCCTACTGCTAACTAGAATTCCTAACTAAACAAGGATTTAGAATCCTTAATAAACTCCAACTGCTAACTAGAATTCCTAACTAAACAAGGATTTAGAATCCTTAATAAATTCCTACTGCTAACTAATAAGGAAGTAACAGAACATAACTGGAAATAATAGAATTTAAGTCTTTTTTCGCATCTTGCAGCAAACCTTGCCGCGGTCAAGATCTTCCATGTAATCCAAAGCTAACTGGTCCGCATCAAAAAGGAATATCAAGAAACTCACCAACACAAGAGGCCCTGCCAACCACAGCTGTTTCTTCACCTCCTCCAACTTTGTTGAATCCATGCTTATGTTCCAATTCTGTTTCTTGTTGAATAGGCGGTGATTCAAAACTTTGTTTTTCCTCTTCTAAGTCCATTGTTGTCAGCTTCTCTACGTCACATACATCAACAGCTTAAAGAGACCTTCAACTTTGGCGGTTCAGAGCTAAGCATTCCAAGTGCCTTGTTATATTCCTGTTTTTTTCATAGTAAGGTTGAATAGGCAGGCAGAATTGGAGTTACACCCTGTCATTATTCAGCGATTATCCAAACTTAGAGATCGAAACAGTGTTTGATGCTGTTAGGAAATATGGTGGACCAAAGAGACCAATTGAATGAAACAGAGATGGTATGACAAAAGGCAGAGCTATTTTTGCAATTATCTTTGGATTCTGCACTTAATCTAATGCTAGTTGCACAACTTGTGTCCTTGAAAAAATTTTTATATTGTACTAGTCATCAACCCGCACATTTTGCGAGGGTAGTCCAATATTATGTTAAGAGTGATACAATAATTCAACAATATTTAAATTATTAAATATTTTATTATCAAATTATATTACTCTGCTAAAAATATTAAAATAAAATATTTTAATTATATACGCATAGTAACTATGGATTAGATGTATAAGACTTAGGTTTAATTGATGTCTAATACAAGAACTAAAATTTTAATAATTATATAAAATGTAAATAAATTATTGAATCATTTATTAAATAAAAGTTAACATAGATTTATTTTTAAATAAAATAAAATAATTTTATAATTTTGACAAGATATATATAGCATAATATTTATATGAATATTAATTAATTTAAGGTAATGATTAGATGATTATTATAGGTTAAAATAATCATAAGATACTTGTCAAATTAAACTCTTTTTTCAAACCTTTTATATAATTTATTCTTATAAAAGTTTGACTTAATTTTAATTTCAAACTTAATTTATTATTTGATTTTTAAAACTCAAACTCCTTAAAAGTTCAATCCATTGATTTTGCTGATCAAAACAGTCAGTCTGCTTCAGTGAATGGAAACTTGAATTTAATGTTACGAAACTGGAGTCAGGAATAGGATGCACAGTCCATATGTTGAAGCAGGACATATGGTAGATTCTTTTCCTATCATTTGCCTTAGAATATAATCTTAGTTCCAGCTGTGGTTTTAGATAGAAGCAAGTTTGATACATCTTAAAACCTCATGAGTTCCAGAAATTATGAAACCTCCATACGAAAGACCAGATAAGAAATCCAGAACTGATTTTGAGCGTTTTCTATGATTTTGGATCCCCAAAAATCATGGATTTGTGCACTCTTTCATTGAGTGGGAGACGAAAAAACAGAACCTTACGTGATTGCTGGGTGACACGAACAAAAGTTGTCTCGATTAACCTAAACCAACCAATCGCAATGGTTAATTATTACAATATTGTATTTTCAAGGGTGTGGAGAAAATCACTCCAATTGAGCAAGAAACAATGAACTCAGTTCCAAGTCTTCAATTGTGCTGGTGGTTCGACCGAATCAACTTTGTGATATTACAGAAGCATTTGTGACGGCCACTGTGCTTTGTTTCACTCTATCTTCTGCGTTTTTTGCCTGAAAACAGAACATGTAAAAAGAAATCATAAGCTTGCATGGGTCTACGTAAATTATAAGATGGAAGCATCATACTTCTTTATCCCAGTCGGTACGTAAGGTTATGATTAGAAGAGAAAATGCTTGCACAAATTGCGCCACTATGATTCCAATCCAGAGCCCCTGTGACAGAGACCAGATCAGGTTAAGGAAAATTTCAAGAGAGTTTCCGGAGACGGTTAAATAAACTATTTCGAAGTTTTGGTGGGCAGGATTTCGTTTAGTGGAGTTACCTTTCCTCCCATATGATGGATAAAAGCTAAAAAAATTGCAGCAGGGAGGCCAACAAGATAATAGGATCCCAAATTAACAAATGCTCCAATCTTTTGCCGACCACATCCTCTGCAAATCCCTGAAATTTTCGACATCATTTTTTTTACACTAACTTCAGGACAACATATACCAATGTGAGTTCAGGAGTAGCTGCTACGCACCTGAAAGCACAGATTGAATGCCACTCAGGAAATGAGATGCAGCCAAAAGCAGAGACATCTGTGCAACGTATTTAACCACTCGTTTCTCCTTGCTGTATATATTGCCCCAAACTTTGTGACCTGAGGTTATGATAATAGCAGCAATGATGCTTTCTGATAGGACCGTGATAACCACAACCTGCACTGCGAGACGAGCTGCTTGTGGCCTCCCAGCACCAAGTTCGTTTGAAACTCTCGTACTAGACAAGGCATAGAAAAGTGATTATTAGTGGGATAATTAGATGATAAATGGATGTGAAATGGTTGATTTAGCTTGATTTATGCACCTTACTGCACTACCAAGAGCGAGATGAATCATCGAAAGTAGTAGATACATATTAAAGCTACAAGGATAGAAGTTTTTGATCAGTTATCCCTCTAGCAATTCAAAGTAGATAACAACAATTACGTAAAAGTTAATATGATTGGTAGGGACAAAACCTGATGGACAGGACTGATGTTTCAAGCTTAGGATTCGGAAGTAGGCCAGATGACAAGACCACTATCTCCAAACAACAGACTTCCAAACTGTTGTTTAAGGCACCAAAGAGGCAAAGTAATTAGTTCCAGGATAAGGCATTGTGGGAAATTTTAACATTTCGAGAAATGGAAGGTGCCACTCTGTGACCTGATCATTGCTGTTGAAGGAATGGCTAGTTTTAGAAATCTTGGAATACAGTACCACGCCTCCTTGGAAAATCCTGTCCAAGTCTCCTTGCATGACGGAGAGAACCAGACATAAGCAATTAGCAACAATGCATTGATCCAGTACGAGACATTGGCTGCCATGGCAGCTCCGGCACTTCCAAGTCCTGATTTGAACACAAGCGCCCAACAAAGGGGAAGGTGAATTAACATAGAAATTCCGGAGCTAATCATCATTGGAAACACATTATTTTGTGCTTGGAGGAATCTGACGTGACATTCCAGGAGTGAAATCCCAAAAACACCAGGTATGAGGAAACAGCAATAACGTCCTGCCTCAGCTGCTATTTGACTGTTTTGTCTGAAGAGATTGAGAATATGAGCAGCTTGAGAAAATATTATTCCAATGGGAATGCTGAGAGCTAGAAGAACAATAATGCCTCTCTGTAGGTGTACGCCAAGCATGCGATACTGTTTTGCTCCGTAGGACTGCCCAGTGAATGTTTCCAAAGTACTTCCCATTCCTCGCTATTTAAGGGATGCAAGAGTAGAAATTTTCAGACAGAATTATGGCATGAAATGCTTCAATTTTTCACCAAAAGTCATGTAAATACAATTGAGAAGATACAAGAAAATGAAGGATCTAAGTAACCTGTCGTACCAAGAAGATGTAACCAGCCATTGAAGCAAAGGAACTGGCCACGGAAGCACCAGAAAGAGCTAGAACTCCTAGATGACCAACAAAAATGATAGAAATCGTTAGTACCAAGCACAAGCATAAATTAACTGATACTAGTGGCCCTGCTAGCAGCAACTGCTTCTTCATCTCCCTGAAAATCTCCTCTTTGTCAAACGCTATTCCTGGTCCACTAATTTTGTGTTGAACAATAACCTGTGACTCAGGACTCAGATTATACATTTCTGCGTCTATCTCCTTTTTCTATTTCCCTTGAAGCAGAAAAGCTTTTCAAGCTAGTAAGTACTGGTAATCTTACTGGTGGAGCTGATGCATAAGGATTCTTCCTTCAAGCTTCAAAGATGAAAACCTCGATTTGTTTACTCTTTCAACAGAATATTAAGCAAAAAAATTGCACTGTACTCAGAAAAATCTTTGTTGTTTGGCTCATCTATGGCTAGATTGTATCTCCAATTATTTCTATTTAAGTTTTGTTTTAATGGGAATTTATCTTGCGCATATAATTTGTTCTTGTTTATGCATCCACTCCGAATAAAGGCTACAACTTAAGAATACAACAATGAAGGAAATACGCATTACCAAGTAAAGACGAATCTTTTGCCTCCACCAGTGCATCCATTGAAGGAAAGTGGAGCAACTAATTAATTATTCAGCTATCAATGTCATTAAAGACTTAAAAGTTCTTGTACAAGCATAAACATATTGATTGGATTGACTAATAATTACAGTTGATGGGAGAACAGAATTCATGGTGCGCAGGCTTTCCTTTCTTGAATTGAAACCAATGGTGGACAGACATACTTTTTTCCACAGTCCATTCCGGCAATTCTTTTCTTTAGATGAAAAATAGAATAAAACCAACACCCTTGTAGCCAAACAACTAAACATAGCCTCCTGTGTCAAATTGAGAGCTGATGCTTGTGGACTTGAGAAGGGGTTAAAGACAGAAGGATTAGTGAATGAAGAATTTCTTTTCAGTGAAAAGCAAAAAGCAAAGTAGAAACAACAATTTATCTGCAAGGTAACTGACATTTGCGGACAGGTTGATCAAAAAATTCAGTCTGCTATAAAGAATGGAAAATCCAGTCGATATAACTGAGTTATCTGGAGGCAGGATAGAAATCCCAAATCCTGAAGCAGGGAACAGTCGGTTTCTTTTTTCTTATCATTTTTCCTTCAGCTCAGGGTTCCACTTGAAGGTTTAAATAGAAGCAATTTTGATCATCACTATTACACAAGTTCTCAACGTAGCTAACACCATCTCATGTTGATTCAATTCTTTTGCTTCAAAGTTTATCAATCTGATAGCCTGGCGGTAAGCATATATAATAGCAATTTCAGGCATGGATTACGTTATTCGACATAGACCTTTCCAGAAATTGTGAAACCTCCAGGGTAATGACCTAATTAGAACTTCCGCAACTGCTTTTGAGTGTCTTCTATTTAGGGTCCCCTGAAATCATGGCTTTGTATACTCTTTGTCTAGCTTTCACTGCCTGGAAGATAAGATGCGTAAATGAGAATTATCCTCCGGGTCAGATTCAGAATATGCTTTAGAGCAGACGATCAGGTGCAGTAAAAGAGGACGTAAGACACTTACTTCCTGGTCCCAGTGCGTGCGTAGAGTTACTATGCTCAGAGCTAGTGCTTGGACAAACAGTCCCACTATAATGCCCATCCAGAGTCCCTGTAGTGTGAGAACAATGCTGAAACAAAATCTGTCCGCAAGAAGACTGCAAAAAAATATAGGTTTGGAACTACCTTTCCTCCAAGACGGTAGACAAAAGCTAGTAATACAGAACACGGAATGCCCATAAGATAGTAGGATCCCAGGTTAACAACAGCCCCAATCTTCTGCCATCCACATCCCCTACAAGTGCCTGATGATGTCAAAACAACCTTGGTTAGCCAGTAACATATTTCTGCAAGTATCATTCTACACGCGTCTTGTGAATTTTTCTGAAGAAAGATTAAAACTACAAAAGCGTGTCAAGGTGGATTCTGAAGTTTCGAAAATGTTCCAAAAACCTGAAAGCACAGATTGAATTCCATCAAGGATATGTGATGCTGCAACGAGCAGTAACATATCACTGACATATGTCACTACTTTTTTCTCGGTGCTGTAGAAGTAGCCCCAATAGCTGCGACCCATGATCATGATTGAGGTTATCAGGGTGCCTTCTGCAGCAACCATGATTACTGCAACGCAAACTGATAGGCGAGCTGCTCGGGGTCGGCCCGCGCCAAGTTCGTTTGAGACTCTGGTACTGTTTTATAAGAGAAGTATCATTAAAGAAAAAGAAAAAGGATAAAGAATTTTTTCCGGACTAAGTAAGCGGCTATTAATGTTTTGAGGACATTCAATCGGTGAACCTGAGTTGTCCCAGGCTTACCTTATAGCACTGCTGAGTCCAAGAGGTATCATAAAAATGGTTCCACATGTGTTGAGACTGGCGATAAAGCAAGATTGTCAGTTTAAGTGGCCACTCATATCAGGTTATACAAATTCAGGCCATATACAAGCCTAACCTGATAGATAGCACCGATGTTTCAAGCTTTGGATTAGGGAGAAGACCAGATAACAGAACCATCATCTCAAATGACCAGATCTCCAAGCTAGTTGAAGACGTAATAAGAAGAAGATCAAATTGAATAGTACTTACTGACCTAGTTATCACTTTGATGTCATAAATAATGGATGTATGCAGAATACCTAAGCATTACAGCTGAAGGAATTGCAAGTCTTAGGAAATTGGGTATTCCTTGCAGGGCCTCCCTCGAAAAGCCAGTCCAAGATTTCTTGCAGGAAGCTGATATCCTCACATATAGCACCAGCAACAAAGCATTAATCCAGTAAGAGATGGCATTTGCCATTGCAGCACCTTTACTTCCAAGACCAGACTTAAAAACCAGAATCCAACAGATAAATATGTGCATAAAAGTTGTTAATCCTGCATTAATCATCATGGGTGTGACATTGTTTTGGGTTTGCAAGAACCTGACGTGACATTCCTGGATTGCGAAGCCAAAAATGCCCGGGATCATGAAACGAGCATATTTTCCAGCCTCAGCAGATATTTCTGGATCTTGTCCTAAGAACACAAGAATCTGTCCTGCAGTGGCCCATACAACTGCCAGGGGAATGCTGACGAGTAGAAGAACAATCATTGCTCTCTGCAAGTGTATGCCCAGCATATTGTACTGCTTTGCTCCATAAGATTGACCACAGAACGTATCTAATGCACTCCCCATTCCTTTCTATTAACCACAAAAAAGAAACTTGTCAGGATACTAGTTCAAGCAAAGGTATTGACGATAACTGATTGAAGACGCAAACTTGCAAAATTACCAGCAAACTGAAACCAGTGACTGAAGCAAAAGAAGTGGCCATAGAAGCGCTAGAAAGGGCCAACTCTCCAAGATGACCCACAAACATGACGGAAATAACTTGTAAAAGGAATATCAGGAAATTCACTGACACAAGCGGCCCTGCCAACCACAACTGTTTCTTCAACTCCTCGACAATTTCGTGTTTGCTGAATCCACGTTTGGGTTCCAATTCTATTTCTTGATCAATGAGGGATGATTCAAGACTTGGGTTTTGTTCTTCGAAGTCCATAGTTCTTAGCTCCTCTACTTCACAATCACATACATCGACAGCTTAAAGATACCTTCAGAATTGGAGGTTCAGATCCAACCATTCCAAGTATTTTTCACGTCCTTTTTTTCCGGCGCTTGTCAAATCCGACGATATGCAAACTGAACTATCCGGACTATCTGATCCCTAGAGGTATATTGGGAAGTATTGTAGACCAAAGGGATCAAATGAGTGAAGCACAGTAGGTAAGACAATAAGTACTAGAAAGTGGAGTTGCTGCTTTTGCTATTGTACTATTGCAGTAGAATTGTTTAGATTCTGCAATTAATCTGATGTGAGTTGTACAACTTATATGTTTTGTCCTCGTACAGAGTTTTACATTTAGTCTTAAGTAACTCAAATTAAGCTACTTATCAGTGAAGTACAAAATGGACTGGAGATTTTTTTTTTTTAACTCTCCTATCCTCCACTGCATCTCTTCGATCATCGAACTTATGCATCTTCTTTCTCAAGCAAATTCTAACTTGACTACTTGAGAATGGAAGTGGTTTTGTCTAGAGACGTGTGGTCCTTTTGGCTTTCGATCGCATTAGGAGTAGGAAAAGGATTTCAGTTTGGATCTTCATGACTTTTATTCAATTGTCAAAATCCAAGAAAAGGAAAGGTGACAAACCAGTATGTTGTGTTGCTTTCATCTTGAAATTCAAAGGTAAGATTAGTGTTTATAAGTTACAATATTGGGACTATTTAAAATTTACAAATTAAAAGCATAAATTAATTGATAACAATTTAGCTCAAATAAACACCATAAAATTATTATATTATTGAATATATTAATTTGTAAAATATTAATTTTGTATATACAAACACAAGCCTAACACTTCCGTTGAACTCCTTTATTAAATTATCTGTGCAGTCTCTCTGTCTCTGAACTCAAAACCTCGTCGTTTAGTACCTCATGCTGCGTAAAGAATGGGGACCAAGTGTTCTAATGTGTATGTCTGTGTGTGATATTTCCTGCTGACACAAGATGAGACGCAGAGCGAAACATTATAACGAAGTAATGGTAACGAGTGGAGTGGGTGGGTAAATTAAGAAGAGTTTCTTCTAAAATAATATTTTTTATTCTTATAGTGATTATTAATAAATTGGCACCCCAAATCCAAGTCTGAGATAAATGTCATATTTTAGTGCCCGGATGGATTTATATTAATAAAGCTTTTATTAGTAGAACTTTTGTGAATAGAGCTTTTTTAAAAATAATTTTTTTAAGAAATTAATTGACTGTT
>JANSVI020000880.1:477162-488381 GCA_025434765.2 Erythroxylum kapplerianum | reverse complement strand
TTCTTTATCTCTAGAGTTCTGTCAACCGATGCGGCCAAAATGTCAACTTCAGGTTGGACTCCATCTGGCTCAAGCTTGTTTTTATCTCTTTCCTTGATGGCCGCCCAATATCAAGAGAGAAGGAGATTGGAAATTGTGATTGTTGTTCTTTTACGTTGAGCAGATGTGACTAGAGGAGGGCCGCTGGTGGAGTATGAAAGAAGGATAGCTGCGGGTGAGCTTGTGGCTGGTGATAACTGCCAGGTATTGGATTTTGTTTTATGAACATTTTCTCCGAGTACTTTCATTCCTTTTGTGTTTGTTAATACGTCAAGTGGAAAATGTGAGCCAGGTTTAACATTAACCGTGTCTGTTTCTCAAGTAAAATGGTCAAGTCTGTCCTTGCACCTGTATGCTTTATGAGGAAGAGAAAGTTTGCTATGGATGTCGACACATTTTGTTTTATAGCGACTTGATGTATTTAATGGCAGGCTTATAAGTTTTTTATTTGAAATATAGGAAGTGCTTTTTCTGTTAAGATGAAAATTTCATGCTTCTTGATGTTTTAATTATTAGTTTTTAGTCGAAGGATATACTGAGTATAATTTAAGCAGGAAGGCACTTTAAGAGAACTTCAGAGACTCTACGACGAGATTGTGGAGTCAGCTGATGCCTGCAAGTTGGATCGTTATTCAACTTCAGAAAAATCTGGGAGGTAGACTCTTTGAATTTGTTTCATTTAATATTATGCCCTTGTATGGAACTCAAATTCTTCCCTTCATCTCATCAGGATTTTCTTTGCTTTGGAAATTGTTCTTTTCTATCTTTTTCTGGGTTTACCTCCATATATCAAATTTGTTTACTGGTTTCCGGTTTGTTATGTTCAGGAGTAGGTGGTTGTGGTCTCGGTTCATCCCACAGTCTTCATATTCACCCGTTAAAGGGCTTTATCTTTATGGTGGAGTGGGCACAGGAAAAACAATGCTAATGGATTTGTTCTTTGAGCAATTGTGAGCTCCCTATCTTAATTTGTTTTAGAAGTAACTTTATTTCCTTGTTACTTTTTTTGGAAATATTTCCTTGTTAGTTTACACATGCATTTAAGTGTAGATGGATCTAAAATCATTAACCTAATATAGAAGAGCGTAAGTTTATTATCATCTTGGCCATTTTGAAGAAAGCCACATGAATATTTATTGCCAATTTCATCTTGTGCTATTCAATTTATAGGCCTGAAAATTGGAGGAAAAAGAGGATCCATTTCCATGATTTCATGCTAAACGTCCATAGTCGGTTGCAAGTAAGAATTCTCACATGGATATCTCAAGTTTTATTTATACTTCCCCGCCATCTCTGTCTTCTTTTTTTGTATTCAACGTTCATCTTTCCTCATATCTGTAAAATAATTAAACAACCATATCTTTTTGACTGGCATGCATCATTCTTATACACACTTTAAAACTCAATTTCTGATTGTCAGATATGGTGCTAATTCAGTTTCTGTACAGTACTTTTTAGATCTTCTGTTTAGATTGTAATTGACCAATCTAAGTAGACGTGGCAGTCAAATTAATGACTTTATGTTAACTGGTAAATACTTGCAGAGACATACGGGTGTCTCAGATCCCCTTGAAGTCGTTGCAGCAGAGATATCAGATGAAGCCATCTTACTATGTCTTGATGAATTCATGGTATATAAATTGAAAAACTGTTGCATGTATCGAAGATTTCAATTCATTAAAAGCTTTGATGCCATGTAACTTTTGTAGGTTACTGATGTTGCTGATGCATTGATTTTGAACCGACTTTTTAGACATCTATTTAGTGATGGCGTTGTAAGTCTTCTTTGTCCATTCCCATTTGTTAATATTCTGAAAAAAATGATTTATGGTTGAAAATTGATAGTAAATTCAGAACTCATATGTTTATGCCTGATGGAGCCAAGTCCAGATTCTCGTGTCAACATCAAATCGTGCTCCAGATAATCTCTACGAAGGTGGGTTGCAAAGGGATCTTTTCCTGCCCTTCATTGCAACTCTGAAGGTATGCCAACATTTGCTTGCCTTTGTGTTCGGAGAGAATAAACTAACTAAAGTATGCTGACAGCTAGCATACTTGTCCAATCAGAGAATTATCTGCAGCAATGACATCTATATATATTTTTCATTTTTCAGGAACGGTGTGTGATTCATGAAATTGGTTCGTCAGTGGATTATCGAAAATTGACTTCAGTATGAATTCAAATCTTCATTTTTCAAAACAACGAAATTCCTTGACAATTCCTGACATTGCTGATTGTACTCAAATTCAGGCAGAGCAAGGTTTCTACTTTGTTGGAAACGATTCATCTGACATTCTTAAGCAAAAGTTTCAACAGTTGATTGGAGAACAAACTGCAGTTCCACAGCAAGTGGAGGTAGTAATGGGTAGAACTTTGCAGGTGTGTGTAAATTTTTTTTAAAATTTTTATATGTGCATAACAGCTTATTTTGGATCATATTAACCTTGCTTTTTTTTCTGGTTAGGTGCCCCTAGGTGCTAATGGATGTGCTTATTTTTCTTTTGAGGAACTATGTGACAAGCCTCTTGGAGCAGCAGATTATTTTGGACTGTTTAGTGAGTTCTTCCAGCTGGGTAGATTTTAGTTTGCTTTGCTTATGATTGTAGCCAGTAGTTGACATCTGGCGGTATAAAACCATTTCAGCGTTGCAATGGGGAAAAAGTAGATTGGACATTAATTCAGTTAATATAACACACAAAGCCCCTGGAAAAATAGCAAGAACCTGCGTAGAAAAGCGTTTTCTTCTGTTTTTCCTCTTGAACATCTAGTACTAGATACTTTGATCTCTGTCCAAAATTTTTTTTTCTGAATATCAAATGTCTGAATTGTTTACCTTAAATCATATCTCACAAGTATCCTGAAGTTATTTCTTTTACAAATGGGAGTGATTTTGATTTTTACACCCTTTATGTGCAGATAAATTTCATACCTTAGCATTGGAAGGTGTCCCAATTTTCGGACTCCACAACAGAACAGCAGCATACCGATTTGTCACCTTAATCGACGTATGCCAAAATGTTAACTTTTTTATTTCATTTGCTTTTTGAATACATATGCAAGTCTTGCACATTTTGATTTCCTACTATATTTCTTCATATATGTCGAAGATGGTTGCTTCTTCTGGCCTGGAATGAATATTTGGTCTTTTAAGTTATCATAGAGTTCAGGTTTTTAATTTTTGGAAGACTGAGATCTGATATGATATAAAATCTTTTTGCAACCTTGTTCGATGCATCTTTTTTTTATCCGTGGACCCAAAGATACTGTCTTGAATTCTCTTCCTTTTTCACAAATGGAGTTATTCAAGAAGTACCATTTTCTTCTTACTGTTACTATTATTTCAGGTGATGTATGAAAACCATTCCAGACTGTTGTGTTCTGCTGAGGGAAGTCCAGTAGAGCTTTTCGAAAAGATAGTGACGGTTTCTGATGCCCAGCACATAGCACCCAGGACTTCTGCGAGATCAAGGAGAAATGACGAGTCTGATCTTTGTGTAGACAATGAATTAGGATTTGCAAAAGATCGTACAATTAGTAGGTAATCTAGATTTACATTTCAGTTACATATTGTTTACATAATAGAGACTCCGTATGCTGATCGTCCATTGTTGTACTTTCTGATTGTTAATCGATTACTGATGCAGATTAACAGAGATGAATAGCAAAGAATACTTGGAAGATCATGCGGCAATGTTAACCGAGGCTGGCAACGCCAAAACTGTAAAAATGTGATGCAGAAAAGATCATCAATCTTTAACCAAACAAGTATTGATTGCTGTTTCTGCCATTTTTGGGCCAAGTCCCTAGGCTTAGCTTACATAACATATTTATAATCAAAAAACAACCTTTAAATGTAATTTATTATTCTGCTTGCTAGATATAATAAAAATCATAAGATGCAACATCTTCATTGCAGAACTGCTCCTTTTTCTCAGACTTATAGGTGTGTAATAGACCATAAGCCAACCATTATGACATCATGTTATTTTCATTTGGGTTGCCAGATGATGGAAGGTCTTCTTCTTTAGCTGTCTGTGCACTATATCTTTTCTTCTTAATGAGATGGTTTTCAGTCATATGGTTGGAATCTATGTTATGATAATGCAAACTCAGACGTCTGCAAGTGTTATGTTATTGTTCAGAGCAAATAGCTGTCATGTGTTTCTTGGTGTGTATTTGACAAATAACAAATAATTGAAAATATGACGAGTAGACACACGATCATTTATTATCCCATCTTCTGATCTGCACCATAATGAGTCTGACTCTGACCAAATTTGTGTTTAAACCCTTACATTTGAATTCCCTAAAAAGCTTTCCTAGTCTAGTTTTGGGATTTTTCCTTTTTATTGAAGCAGGTGATTAAGTTTGTGTTGATCTTGTTCCCTGCAGCATCGGGATTTAGCAGATGGGTCACAGTCAAACTGTTATTTTAACAGATAATTCTAAAAATGTGTTGAACCGGTTGCAAAAGTTTTGCCCCCTGATGTTTTCGAGAGCAAACTCCATGAAAACCGTTTCCTTAAATTAAGCATGAAGGCTGAAGACAAGAAGGACGCTGCTTTTATAAGCCCCTTTTGATCGTCAAAGGCGATAACCGAAAGTTCTTACAACCTACGTGCATGAATGTGCACTTGCAAGGGCATCTTTTTGTTCGGTAATCATCAGAACTGATTCTAAAAAACTTTTGCCTGAAGGAATCAGATTTAACAAGCTTATTTTAACGCTTTATTAAAGCCTGTATGTTTCTGGCAAGCCAATCAAAAGCAGAGCCATTTGTTTCCCCAGTGACACAAATGTTCCAATCCCTGTCGATTAGTTCGTTACAAGCATTACATGTCCGTTATTTGGGACCAGACATTCTCCTTTTACATGTAACTTAACTACATCAATCATCTGAGACCAGACCACCCACTTAGCTGCCTCTAACTTGTCTATCAACGACACTGCACATCGATAATCAGAAAGGTGATCTATTTATCTTAATGTGAAGGTTGACGTTATCCTGATCTTCATTAGTTTATTGCATGTAGGAAATGAACGCACGAGAGAATAGTTTGAGTTAAGACAAATATATCCAACGCCGAGACACCAACAAAAGTGCCTTATGTTGGTCGCTAGTTAGCAGGCAACAATGTTTTTTTGCTTATATCAAAATCTGAGACTCCCTGTAAGATGTTTTTCCTTCTGAATTTCTTATGCGAAAATGGTTTCCAAACTGGATATGTAGCTAGATCCACAGTTCTTTGCTGGCATGTTTAAACACAAGTTCGTAGCTACTTAAGCTTTTCCCTCCAGCAGACGTTGTCATTTTCTCTCCATCAGTCTACTGCGGGCGGCCATAATTCAAAGGGCAGGTAATCACTTATCAGATACACAGATGTCAGATTAGTATACGATCCATTCTTGAATGGTTTTTTAACAACATGTTGACATCAAATTTGTTTTAGGTTCAAGTAAGGATTGAGACAATGATCTAGTTCTCTTCATCTGGGATTCAAATTGACGAAAGCTGTATTATTCTTTGATATTTGAAAATTTGGTTGATTCAGTATTCATTGGTGATTGTAGGAAACACGTATATTTTCATGGAACAGAATGGCAGCTAGAGTTAACGCTCCCCAGACCTTGAGAAAAGCCATAGATGCTTTGAAGGACTCGACAAAAGTTGGATTAGCAAAAGTAAACAGCGAATACAAGGTGATCCTGCAACTTACTATTCCCTTGTATTTTAACTTCTGTCTGTTTCTTTTCATTGTCTGCTTTTCCTGTTTGTTGTTTTGTTAGTTTTACAATTAGTGATTAATAGTTATTTGCTTCAGGGTCTTGATATTGCCATTGTTAAGGCCACGAAACATAATGAAGATGTGCCAAAGGAGAAACATATCAGAAGTGAGTAAAAGCATGGTTTGCTCCTCTATCTCTTTCTTTGTTTCTTGGATGTTTAACATGGTCCCTGCAGTTTTATAAATAACATAGCATTTCTTGCTCTGTCATCAGAAATCATCCGGGCACTTTCGGCTTCAAGTCCTCGCATGGATGTTGCCTACTGCATACGTCGCCTTATCAAACGTCTGAAGAAGACGCACAAGTGGACAGTATATATACACACTGATCTTGTTCTGTCAATTTCTTCCCGTGTTCTGTCATACCATAACTTTTAGAGCTTGAAAATCCATAGTTGTTCAAGGTTACATATACTTTGTTTTGGACTATGTTGCTAACTTATGTAAGCGACCAAAAAGAAAGCACACCATTGATTTTACATTTTCATTTTCAGATGATCATAGAGATTTCACTCTTAGCATTCCTCTAAACCTCCTATAATTCACAAAATGAAATATTATATATTGTGATTATTCCAGGTTGCATTAAAGGCGTTGGTAATTATACACCGTGCTTTGAGAGAAATTGATTCTACATTCCATGGAGAGCTATTGAACTTCGGTCGGGGTAGAGCTCTTGCGCTGAATCTATATCATTTCACGGATGATTCAAGTACAAATGGTATTTCTTACATCATCTGAACTTTGCTTATTTCCTTAATGTTGGAGCATGATAAATTGGCTGACGAATTGGTGTTTTGGTGTCGAACTGTAAAGCAAGGGACTGTTCTGCTTGGATTCGCAGCTATGCTTGTTATCTTCAAGAGCGTCTTGAATGTATCCGAATCTTGAAATGTGATGTTGAGAAAGATTACCTGGTATGTCTTGTAAAGATAAATACTTTTTGTATGTTAATTGTCATTCACACTCAGCATTTCAGCACTCATAATGTATTTAACCGAACAGAACCAATAACTTCATAAAGATACCGACTGCAAACTAAATGTATTCATATCTGATAATGCAGCAGCTTAACTTGTTCTTGATAAAGAGTTCACCTCTATTCTTAAACTACATAAGCACATGACAATTGTTTTTACCTGCTAAGGATTTTTCCAGCAGGCCATCAGAAAACTTGAGACACCGGATTTGCTGAGGCACTTAGAAGCCCTGCAGGAGCTACTTATTCGCATTCTTGTCTGCAAGGTATGCATCCAATCATCATTGTTTGAACAAGACTATGCACAAGGTGAATTGATATCATTGTTGGCCTCACCAATAGCTTTAAGCTTTTATCAGAACCACAAACAATCATTTGTAGTAACATTGATGATATACTTCTCAGCCAGAGGGGGCAGCTGTTCAGGCTCACTTAATCCATAATGCCCTTTCAATTGTAAGGAACTATCCAAATTCATTGGTACAAATATCATTCATATAATCTGGTCTTGATTATCCAAGCCCTTTTCCAAGAGATTTCTCTTGTAGGTTGCAGCTGAAAGTGTTAATCTCTATGCGGAAATTGCAGTTGGAATTCACGTCATGGTGGACAAGGTGGGGTTTTGGTTTAGTAATGGTAGCTTATGTGCCTTGTACTTATGAATGTTCAAAAAAATTACTGAAAGTGACTTCATTTTTCCATAGTACTTTGAGATGCAGCGGGAAGATGCTATGAGAGCACTTGAAATTTACAGGAAGTCAGGGAATCAGGTAATCTGCTGTGTTATTCATCGCATTTCATTTTCTTCTTTTCAGATTTTAAATCCAAATTGATTATCTCCTTTTGCAAACTTTTGTTTCCGTGTAGGCAAGAAGATTAGTCCAGTTTTTTTATCTCTGTAGGAGCCTTAGTTTTGGTCGGGGGCAGAATTTTGTCAGTATTGAACAGGTTGTAACTTGTTAAAAGACCTCAAGTCTTGCTGATGCCCTCAAACGTATACGAAGCTTTGCTGATTTGTCTTTGTTTTATAACTGCAGCCCCCAGAATCTTTCCTGTCTGCAATGGAAGATTATGTGAAAGACACTCCAAAGGTCTTAATGGTACCAATTTTCACTTACTTCCAATCCTTACAACTGTTGTTTGATTCCCCTGTGAACATCTTGTGTAGTCTTCTAATATATATCCTGCAAGTTTGCAATTAACGTCCTGCCTTCTCATGTGTTGTCAGATAAATGACAACAAAAGTCCTACGCAGGAAGTTGTACCTACCCAAGAAGCTTCTTCACTAATTGATGATGATAAGGAGGATGAAATTGAATGGAAATCAAACCCGTATGGGACACCGGCAGCAGCATCGGAGAATCAACAAAACTGGACTTCATTGACAGTGGAAGTTGCTGATCTTTTGGTTAGGACTTACTTTGCAACAATGTTCTCAAGTTTTACTATAGTGCTTTATGAGTTTTTACCCATAAGAGTTTTATCTTACCTTGGTTAACCTTTATCATTCTGCCAGACTTGGGAAGAATTCACACAAGAGGCACCCGAAAAGAATGAGAACGATCACCTCGGACTTGCAATTGTCACAGATGGTGAGATAGTATTATGTTAATTTTGATGTTCTAGCATCTAACCTTCCAATCAATTCTGCAGGTACTATATTACATTCTGAGAACTTCATCAATACAGCACCTCAAAGTGCAAGCTGGGAGCTTGAGCTTGTGACAGCTCCAACCGCCAGGGGAGCTGCATTGGTAGAAACTAAATTGGTTAGTATTAGAAGTTAGTCAACAGGACTAGAATGGACTACATATCAAACCTAACATAGCTTTAAGTCGAATTCAGGGAAGATAATTCAGTTTTGATGTGCTATAAACATATGAATCTTCTGACGCAGGTTGGTGGACTGGACAAAATGGCAGTGGATCACTTGTACAATGATGCATTTTCTGGGAAAACAAGTAATGGGACTCAACTCGCCGGACAAGTTCCATCTAATCCTTTCGAAAATGACTTTTATTCCTCTGATCCATGTTATGAAAATGAGTTCTACAACTATGGACCCTTTTATGCCATCAGTACCGTGTCTCCTTCAAAGGACACTCAAATCGTACCTGTAGTCCAAAAACAAGCCTTCTTAACAATGGAGAATGAGCAGGGCCGAAAGCAGGCTGATGCAACTAATCCTTTTGACAAGTCCTGTCTCGATCCAAGTTTGTCGTCCAAAACCGTCCCGCCTCAAAGTTCCTGCACAAGTTTTATCTAGGTTGGTCAGGTTCAATGGGTAAGAACAAAAAACCGTTTTCTGCTAGTGTTCTAGAACATTAACTTGTAAGATCAGGTTTGAGGTTTCTTTTTGATTCACACTCTTGGGGTGATTGATAGTTTAGTTATATTGATTCTAAATCATGTCCACGAGGTGCATTTGAAGGACCAAGATGTTCATGGTCGCCTGGAAAATTTGTGAAAACTTATCTGTGAGAAATTCTAAGAATTTTGTAAAAGTATTTGATTTGTTCCAAATCAAGAAGATTCAAGAAAATCCGGGTGAAAGTGGCATGATGCAACAAAAGACTCAAAGAACTCTTTCAACTTTCCAAGTTTGCTCCTTTGATGGGAATAATATACCTTGTCAACTTTTTATAATGTCGACATATAGACCAAGAATTGAAATCAATCCCAAGACAATAAATGAGAAAAGCTGAAAATAATACTCCAGAGTTGATAGGAAATTCTCGATTTTGAAAAGACAAAGTGAATGACCAATCAATATATATTTCTTAACTTGAGATGAAATGTCAAGGAACAAATTCTTAGAAAAAGAAAAAAACTTTGGTACAGACAACATTGTATAGTCCAAACTTATTGGAACTAGTCTCAAAAGACCAGGGAAATCTTACTCCCATCAGGAAAAAAGAAAAAATGAAAAATTTTGGATAGGGAAGGTCAAAGTTAAAAAGGGAGGAAGAAGAAGAAGCAGAAGAAGAAGAAGAAAGACAATTCCGATACCAACAGATAGTGAAAGACAAGCGTGAAATTCTTTCCCAGAAGATCGAACAGAAAAATATCCTCTGACCATCAAAAACCAGCGTGACCCTGCAAAAGCAGTCCAAAGAAAATGACACTTAAAGAGTTCATAATTGCAGAATTTGACAATGCCTCTCACCAGTCAAAACCCGTCAATATCTCTCTGTTCACTGTGCAGGATCCTGTCTCATACTTGGTGGCATACTATCAGTCAGGTAAGGCTTTATCACTTTCATATTCACATTTCACAGGTCCCACTTTGCGCACCTCTTCAAATCCATGCTCTCTCATGTGGATACGTACAAACTTTAGTAATTTGGAATTAGAATGACAAAAGAATGTGCTATATACATTGCAGTTCCTTAGGGAAAAAGACGGATGGCTGATTAACATTACAAACACCAACTGACCTATGCATATACTTTCTAAAACAAAGTTACTTTTGACAGGTAAAGGAAACTTTTTTGGATACAATATGCAATCATTCCCATGTTGGTTCAAGACTCTACTTCTGTTGTTTCTGGGTTTTCTTTTTCATCTTGGACCAGAGAGTTCCATGGCATAGGTATCCAAGGAATGCTCATCATCATCCTCATCCATTGTTGTGCCGAAAATGCTGCTGGAGCGATCATGAATTCTGTCATCATGCCTTAATGCAGTGGTAGGGCGAAAGCTGATTTTATTATTAGTGTGATTGATGCTCAATGTGGTGTTAAGATGGTTATGTGAAGCAGCCCATTTCTCAGCCAAGCCGTCTCCTTCCAGCATTCGGACCACTTCTGACATCCTGGGACGGTGGGCTGGAAAGTATTGAGTGCATAGAAGGGCTACTTGCAGCATCTCCCCCACCTCAATTCTGTCGTAATTGTTTCCCAACTCTCTGTCCACCAATTCTTCAACTTTCTTTTCCTGCTGTATCTTCTTCACCTGTAACCGTTGCCAGGAAAATTGTGTGCATTGATTACTTTGCAATCAAGTGTTAATAGAGGCACATTCTCGAGTTGAAAAGGCAAAAGCTCATCAGGATGCGAAGAAAAACTAACATGTTACATTTAGAAATAAGGTAGTCAATGTTGGGACTATAATATCAACACAAAAATGTCATATTATTAATGTATGGAAATATACGAGTTCTTAAGTCTGGTTCTCAAGTTTTTACTTTTGCAGAAAAATGGATCGCATACATAGTTAAGTAGCAGAATGATACTTACCCATTCCAAAGTTGCTCCTTTTTGATGACTAGTTTTTCCAAACTCCAAAGCTCTCATTCCAGTTATAAGTTCTATCAGCAGAATGCCAAACCCAAAGACATCAGAAAGCGGATTCAGTCAGATAAGCTTGAAGCGAAATCTGACAAGTGTTTGTTTGTAGGATATCCTAAAGAGAC
>JANSVI020000872.1:50282-60405 GCA_025434765.2 Erythroxylum kapplerianum | reverse complement strand
GAGGAGAATCACCCAAGCTGAAATTATAGCAACTACTGCGGCCAATACAACTATAGCCACAACGATGATACTGGCTGTTGAAGGCTTCTTAGAGCGAGATGAATCGGGGTTCTTAGAGTTAGAGCCAGATAGCTCGGGGCATTCCCTCAATGGTTCTCCACATAGGGCTTTGTTGTCTAATCAATCACAGAAATGGCGGACATTGCAATAATCAATATGATGTGAATACCAATCGTCTACATTGTTATGAATAAAGTAAACAAGTTTAACACTTCTACAGATTAAGAAGTCGATGCTAATAATCTTAGAATGCTTTTCTTTATGGACATTGTTATTGTTAACGGAAGTCCGCGGCCATCCTCAATATGTTGTGTCAATGTCTCAACAATCAATCAAGTATAAAATTGGTTGGATCAGTGAATCAAAAGCTAAAAGCTTTCTATATGTTTTGGCTAGTTTCAGACAATCTGGAACGTTTATAAATGGTTGTTCGTCTAACGTAAGCTTAGATTATGAAGATAAGTTCCATGGACAGTACTGTGTATATCAATCATATATGATACTTAGAGGAACAATGTGAAGACTAACCAGAAAAGGAGGTCGAATTCAGTTTGCTAAGGCTCGCCGGAATTCGTCCCTCTAACGCATTATCTGACACATTAAAAGATGTAAACTTCTGACGAAAATCCGGTAGCTGCCCACTAAACTGGTTCCCCTCGAGCCTTAAAACCGCAAGCTTTGGCAGGGAAACTAAGGACGAAGGAACGCCACCTTTGAACTCATTGTTCGCCAAATACAATTTCTTCAACCTTGACATGCCCTCAAAAGCATTGCCAGGAATCTCCCCAGAGAAGCGATTGTTTGACAGGTAAATTGATCTCAATGCAACCAGTTCATTGAACACCGGCAAGGACCGTCAAGGGTATTGTTCACGAAGCTCAGAGTTCTCAAAATGGGCAAATCCTTGAGTATTCGGACGTCAATATTCCCTGACAATCCCATTCTCTCAAGCTGTAAACCCCAAACGGAATTGTTGGTACAACGCACACCCACCCAATTGGCAACATCTCCATTGCAAGGTGTAGTCTTTTCACTCCAACTAGATAATGCCGATGGATTGGACAACGAACCCTTGAACTTAAGGAGGGTCTCGGAGTTCGTAAATCCAGAAGAGACAACAAAATGGAGAGAAAAAACGAGGAAGACAACGAGGAGGGACAGAAAGTTCCTGTCTTCGGAAGCCATTATTGTTATGGTGGTGTTGTAAGGTGGTACGCGCACTAGTGGGGCGGCGTGCGCGCCCTTTACAGGCATGATGGTGCTCAATGTGGACTATAGTAATTGCAGGAAATGGGTGCTTTTTGGGTTGTGGGGGATTGAGAGAAAGGTAAGGGAGGTGGTGAAATTTGGATGGCATAGAGAAAAAGATAGAGAAAATTAGGCAGAAGAAAGAGAAAGTGAGATAAGAGCACAGAGAGGGTGTGTGTAAGATGCCTAAGAATAGGGTATGAGACCACCAAGGTTGTTTTTTTCCCTCAACTGGAGAAGACGGGTGTCTGCAACTTTGACAACGTCCCTCTTTTTTATTATTTTATTTATTTATTTTTGGGATTTCCAATTTCATGGGAAGGAGGTAAGGTCAAGATTGAGAGATTTCTGGTTTACCTTGGAAACCACTTCTATGATTTCTATTTATTACATAACATTATCATATATACCAAGGTTCTAACAAACGTTGTACTACAACGTAAATCTGCATGGCTATGGCATGAACTATCGTCCACCGCACAAGATCACAAGGAAATGAAAGTTATAATACACCTTGAACAATTAAGAATTTCAATGCAAATACAATGTTATTAAGTATATTCCAAGATTTATGTTTGGAAACCGAACATAAATGTTCGTTTGCTGCAAGCTGTCGAAACAGACTTGGCTTCCAAAACCATGGGAAGTTCAACATCAGCATTTGTTGAAACCTGTCTACCGCTAATCATTAAATTATCTGTTATCTTCAATGATGTTTTGGCATTCTCGGGGAGGAGTATCATACACTAGTTGTTGGTCTCTTTTTGGAACAAGCGGCCTTTCTAAAGCTCCATATGACACAAGCCTCCTCATTTCTAGCTCCTCGTATGATGTTCGAGGATGGTTTAATCAAACACTTTCAATTCAATCCTTTGACCGTTGCCCCTTGAGCAGCAGAAACTAATGAACAGCAATAAATAGTTAGGGATTAGGCAGTTTTGTGGATCGAATTCAGTATAGCCCACATCAACAAGACATAGTCCGTCTGGGGTTGCTGGTGGAGTTATCGCACGTCTACATGTAGCATCCATCAGCTTCAGCAATGCATCCTCTTTTGCACCTGCAGCTGCTTCCCTTTTAGACGTCGCCACAAGAAACCGAACCATTTGTAATAATGTTCCCGCAAAAGAAAACAGATTTCAGAAAGCTTAAACGAAGAAAAGAAACATCTGGGGGCAATTGTAGTTGGTGGCAGGCTGATGACAAAAGGAGTTACTTAGAGAACAACTATCACAATCAGGCATATATGCAAGTTTGTACGAATACTTGACCTTACGCAAGGACCTATTCGCAACCAGCTCAACACACATAGCCATTCTTTCTTCCTTGTGAACCTACAAGAGTAGTCGTCTATCAGGGTTAACTCGCATGTCGCATGGCCATAGAGGTATATATATGGCTAGATAGAAATAGTAAAAGAAGATGGCAAAGAATAGTAGCAGGAATGAGAAAGAGACTATACAGAGCATGGTAATCTAGCTTCTGCTGCTCGAGCATGATAAATAAAGCATTCGGTTGGAGGACCTCTGAAACAAAATGACATGTTCTTTCAGAAACCAAATTCAAGATTGTATATCACAATTTCAGCCATCACTGTTGACCCAATATTTCAGTCAAATAAACCATTTTCTAGAGGATTTCCAGATGAATAAAGAATCCAAGCTTCACTTTTTAGTCATAAACAACTGGCAAAGTTCAGGAGGGCGAAGTCAGCTTATCAAAACAAGAAAATAAACATTCAAGACCCATCTTCCAGATAAAGGAAAGCAACAGGAAAATCTGCCACAGAAGGACAAATGTGATCACAATGCACAAGACGCAACAAGATCATAACTTTTAGCTTCTTTCCAAAGTCCAAAGTTTGATGGCTTCAAAAGTTTAGGCTGAGATGCTTTCCATTTAAATCAGAGCAGAAAAAAAATGGAGCATCAAGAACACAATCTAGCAGCAGAAACATAGATCACTTCTGCTGAGAACTTGTCCAGGTCATAGGCAGAATGAAGATTGTCCAATAAATCTTGTTCAACTTATATATTGTAGAGCACAGATATACACAAAATTATAAGGACCAGCAGTTAAATTTATACAAAAGAATGCTCACTAAAACTAACCATCAAATTCATATAGCTAAAAGAGAACATAAAAATAGATTACAGATATGGTATATTTGTCTGAAAGTCTTACACATTTCTTGAAGCTTTGGTATCACGAGCAAACATTTTGTATGATAACAACTTTCCTTCCAGTTGTTGTAAGAGCTTATTAACCCTAGATACACTGAAACTCGAAGGCTTCCTTGAGCCTTCAAGCTCATCTTTCTCGCCATTGATTAGATACTCAATATTCTCTCTGCTGATGACTTCGCCAGATTCATTTTCTTGCTCATCTAAATTTTCATCAGAACTAAAATCTTCAACATCCTCTTCTGTTTCAAAGCTTTGCTCCCTATTTTCTCCTTCATTAAAAGGGAAAATATATAAATACCGCCTCCATTTGGCAGAAAAATTAGGATGGAATACACGTGACACCTAAAATGAGTACAGATCTTATCAGCAGACATAAAGTGACATTTTAATGAACGTGTAGAGTTGATCCTATGAATTAAGTATTCATTCAGAAGTTTCAAAGTTGATACCTCAGAAACGGAAACAACTCTGACTTTTCCTGGTGCTGCATTGTTTATAGCATCTTCAATATCTTGAGAGTTAACATCTTTCCTCCACGTATCTGAATATCCAATTGCTCCATGTTATCCACCCAATAAATAAGATCCTCTTAAGCTTAACAAGTCAAATAAGAACAAATATTATCGAATTAACTATCTCACTATTATTCAGTAAATACACGATTCCAATCATAAAGTAATTAGTTTATATTACAGGATCAGCATTGTCCACAGGAGTGAAAAATTCATTAAGAGAAAGCTTCAACAATCAAAAGCAAAATATTTTAGAAGCTTAAGGAGCTTGAAAAACACAAGCAAGATTAGGACCTAGTATATGGAATTTGAGAATCAAAGAACCATAAAGAGTATATGCAACAACATACAGAAAGAACAAACTTGTTGAAGAGCTGACACTCCTTTATCAGTACGCCCTGCAACAATAGCACACCCTTCCAATGGCTTGTGTTTTTCTTTTAGCAGTTGGGCTTTCTTCTCATCAACAAATCTACCAAGAGAACTTTCCACTAAGCTGTAAAAAAACAAAGAGAAACATTAAAAATGAAAGGAGATGGAAAGAGAAATGCATATTCCCCAGCACTGTTTTGATTTGATTTGGGGTTTATTGAACAAAAGTCCAAATTACAGAAAAACTAAGATGAATATAGAGGGGATAAGGCACTGCATGAGACCAAATCAAAGAGCCACTTCCCTTTATATTTAAAGAAGATACGAATGTAATTTCCATGCAGGAAATAAAAGGAAAGCAATTCCTTTAAACTTAAAATTACTTGATGAACTTCCAAGGTCAGTAAAAGATAATGGTTCAAGAAAGTAAAGTGGACAAACATCTCTGGCAAGATTATTCATCACATCAGAAACCAAATTGTCACTAAGAACAGAGTGCACAAAATAGTAAGATACGAGTAGGCATCACACCGATTATAGCAATTGCTCCGTAACATCGATTTCTTTTTACCAGAGTGTATACTTGGCAAGAAAAAACCTACCCTTGCACAGTGTTTAAACCAGGCTGTTTCTGCCACCCGTCAAATGAACTACCATGATATGAAAGAACTATCTTGAATGTTACTCTTTCCCACCTTCCCGATCTAACTTCACTCGAAATGCCGTTTGATCTAGTTTTATCAATAGTTTCTGGGGTTACAGCCCCGTCAATAACAAAATTTGGCTACAAAGGATATAATTCAAAGAATATTGTGAGTGATAATATGGTACGGGCCAATCACATTCAAAATACGGATGATCGTCACTAAGAAGGAAAAAAACAAAAATACAAAAGAATGGGTGTTTCTGATATGATCGATTGGATTGATGGAAAGAACATTTTACACTACAAATCGAAAAATTCCAAAAGGATCATGGAGAAAGCTGTATCTTCCATCCACAATGATATATATTGGGCAATCAATACGCACTCAGCATGCTCAAAGTTTCAAACTTTAACCGAGAAAAAGAAAAAGATCGTACACCTTAGTGGGGAATAAGTCGGAAAGAGACAAACGGGCATTGACGACATTGGAGTAGAAATCAACGATGTGGTGCCAAGGCCTGGCGTACATGAATTGGAAGCTTTCCCTGTAAAGAATTCAAAAAACCAACCCCACCAAAGAGATATGAGAAAAGGCCTATATAATACCTCCAAATGGACCGTCGCCAAGAAAATATGTCCATCCTTTTCTCTCAATCCTAAAATTTTGAGTTTGTAATGATTCTAATTTAATCAAAATATTTTAATATTATTAATTAAGTTGAAAATTATTATTAAATACTTTAAAGAGTAATTTTTTTTAATTATGGTGATAACACTTAAGGAAAATAGTAAAGGTTCCAATTTATCCCTTAAAATTTCACAAGATATCTAAATTAGCTCGTCTTGTTATTTTTGATACCAATTAACCTTCTAATGTTCACAAAATAGAATAATTTGCCTAAAAAAGTGTCACTCCATCTTAAAAATATGTGATTCGTCAGATCAGCTAATGTGTCGTTTATCATTTAATTTTTAGAATTTACTTTTTTCTTGTTTTAAAAATCAAAAACACTTTTAATGATGTGATCCCTCATGTTTTAGAGACATTTACATTTCAAATATGAGTATGAATCAATTTGACCTAGAAAGCTTTATTATATGTGAAAACTCTCTATATTATCCTTGCCAGCAACACTTTGTTCATTACTTTAGTTTTTGAAGAATTGGAAGCTGCCCCAGACCATAAAAGGTTTTTCAATAGTTATTTTATAACTTTGATAAGGTTCTTGGGAAGATGAGACATAAGGTCCAATATATATGCAAATTCTTGAGAATAAAAGTAATAAGTTGTAAAGGATAGTATAATGAAAGTAACAAGTTGTATTCTTCCAACAAAGGAGAGTATCTTTACAAGCAGATGGTGCCAAAGAATACTTGAGAATAATAATTATATATGCAAGCAAATGCAAAGAAAAGCTTTAGTACACATAGGTGGGGAAGATTTTCACATGCTTGTATGTAGTCTCACATCAAACCAAATAGAATGAAGAAGCCTCCTTACGGCATCATACTAGATGCAAAAGACATGCATTTCAAGTCTGTTATTTGATTTTTTCTTGGAAATAAGCTTACATTTTCTTGCTTGTGCTGGTGGACGTTTCTGGCTCGTCCAAGGTTGATGCGGAAACAAGCCTTTCAACTGGGATTTTGGACACATCTGGACGTACTCCAACATCAGAAACAAAACGGCTGACACAATACATGGTAAAACCAACAGCTGCCAGGCCACTAAAGCTTGTTGTTAGATATCTAAGTGGTGAGGAAACAATAGCACTGGCAGCAGCTAAGATGGATCCTGCCTGCCCACTACGACCAACACTGATGTTGGTGAACACAAGCAAACCGGTCTTGCAGTAGATTGCAAAATCCTCGCAGTTGTTCTTGAAGCTCGACGAAGGACATCTTCTGGTGAGTCTGACTGGGCAAGGGTACAGGTTCCTCCTCGAGCTTTGGCAATAAAGAAAGCTGGTGTGACACCATACTCAAATTTATAAAGATCCCCACCTGACAGAAAACAATCAATACACGATAATATGACACCATCGACCCTTGATTGATCGCCACAATTTGGGCATGGATTTTCTGATGATCGAGATGGAGAAGAACTCATGATAATATGGTCCAAAAATGTCCCAGTGCCAATTTCCTGTCCAGCTGCCCTAGTAAAATAGATCACTCTTCCCTCACCAGTATATATACCTGGCCTCAAATTAGCATAGCTGAAGAAATTAAATTGATGATTACCAATTGCAACAGCAGTTCACGGACACAAACAAAGCACATGCTTAGCAAAATACAACAGAAATGAAATGGTTCAAATATTATGCTAAACAAACTTTAGGGCCACTACCAAGCTTAGAAGGATTAGAAGAAAATAGTTCAATTGTATTAAAAGCAAATTAGATACAACTAGTTAAACAACATCAAAAGAACAATCTATCATCATTTTTATCCTCATACCACCCAATAATTCCATTTTTTTTAATGTAAATAAGGCTGAAGCTTTCAATATGTAGCCAAGCCAATGTGCATCAGTAACATAAGCTCTAATTTCTGGATAATGGCACTGACTTGTCAGAACAGACACATAATAAGACAAGTTTTCTAAAGGAACCATCCAAATGAGTTATTGACGCAAAACTACAAAAAAACAAAAAGAAAAGAAATATCCTTTTAAGTGCCTAAAATGAGGAAATTCATAACTATCAAAACTAGTTATCAATCCTAGAAAATTCCAAAATCAGGGGATCAAATAATTCATTCATAGACTACATTATTCTCGTCCAGGGAGAAAAGACTTAATAATTGAGTTCTCGGTTGCTGAAACACATCTTCGACAACAACACCCTGTCTTTGGTACATTTCCTCTCGTAGTAGTTTGCCATATCAAATTTCCTTCCTAAATTTTAGTATTGAATAACAAGGAATTATGGTTAGGAAATCCAGTTTGACAAAATCCCCAATACTAGCAGCCCAATATACTTTTTTCTTAGTTTACAGTAGTGGTGACCTAGTATTGTTGCAGAATCTAACACGGGACAACAACTATGATTTTCTCTCTTCACAGAATCGCATTCCAGCTTGATGGCTGATTGGAACAAAGAAGTTTTATCCTTTAGCGGCATAAATAACTCGAATCGCCCCACTCTTTTCCCACATTGCGTTCTAAACGTTCTTTTACATTCCTCTAAATTGTTTGCCTCCAAAAACTGCAATCTAATTAATTCCATCAACAATCGTGTGCATTGCAGACGTTCCTCTATTCTAAATTGTTGAAAAAGAAAAGAACAAATTTTGATGAAGTAGAAGTAAACAGATTTGCAATAGAAGGATGCCCAAATGCAAAGTATAAATTTATGAGAAAAAAAAAAAAAGATGATGAGCATAAACGTAAGCCTAGCGCCAAGAATTAAATTTGGAACGAACTTCCTTGATTGGAATGTGTTGTACACTTCTATTTGCTATCCAACCAACTGATGGAAAATATTTAGGATAGATTGAACGTTTTCTCGCATCTGTTACTGTGATCGGAGATAATGATATTGTGAGATATCGTGGTTATTGAGTCATAGTCTTGTCGCTGTTATGTCTTCTATGATGAATCTCATACCTGTTTAGGTACTGTAAGTTGATTTTAGGAAGCTTAGATATGACTTCTGTACATAACAAAATTAGGATCTTATCAAAATTGAAGTTTAAAGATTCTACTTTACTCTTGCAACACCATATCAATTGATCCGGGTGGAGCACCATTTGGGTAAATCTAAGCTGTGATTTTAGTGTCAATAATTTTCTTATAATTTTGTTGCGTGTATTTTGAGATTCTCCTTTAGAGCAATGAAGCGATGACTTAGAAAGATGTCTCTCGGCACTTTTTAGTAATAGAAATTGTTCATCTGATAGATTGGTGTATGAATGCCTATGTATGAAACCTCTTTCTAAGTCTCGCATTTTTTCTGGTAATTTCTTGTTTTGCATACTTGTTTCGTAGATGCATATGTAACTCTGTTTCGTGAAACTGCACACTTGGTTTCAAGAATTTTCTTATAATTTTGTTGCGTGTATTTTAATTAAAACATTCCCCCTCCTTTAGATTGACAGTAATAAATAAAAATAAAACGCTCATCGGGAGTGGGACGTACAGTTGCAGCACGTGTTTCGTGAAGGGAACCAGACTGCGGACCAGATGGCATCTCTTGCCACATACTTTAGTCGGGGACTGTACCTTCTCCAGGATCCCCCGGCAATCGTTCGGGAATCCCTCCTTCGCGACCAGCAGGGCGTTTTTTACTGGCGACCCCTACGCTAGCTAGGGTGCTTGGTTTAGCTTTGTATTGTTCGTAATCATGTATCTTCCTTTTCAGATTAAAAAAAGGCCATTCAATCAAAGAAATCATATAAACCAATATGAATAATTAATAAATTTGGATTTAACCCATATTTCTATGTGTAAATACCTATTTTCAATTTTATTAGGAATAAGGCCTTGTTTGGTGGATAGCTTATCAACTAAAAATTGGCTTATTGATCATTTTAGCTTATTTGACTATATTAAGCAGCTATTTTTTATGTTTGGTGATTCAACTGAATGGGTTAGCTGATTAATCCAATCAGCTGATTTTGAATAAGCTCAAGAGGAGTAGCGTTTTGCGTTTAGCTGATTAAAAATGACGATATACCCATGAGACGAAAGGAAGGGAAGCGGTTGTACGCGTTTACATGGGAAGGAAAGCAGGTGTATGCGAGAGAGATGAAAAGAGTAGCTTAAGAGCAAAACTTTCAACTTTATTTTTCAAATCAAGCTATAGTATGTTAATGGTATTGTAGGCTTTTGTTTTTTTAAATCAATTTCAATTAAATGAAGTTTTTAAATTTATTAGAAATTTAAAATTAACTTAAGTAATTTTAAATTTCTAATACATTTAAAAAGATGTTTTTAATTATTTAAAAAATTATTTTCCAGGTTAATTTTATTAGGAATGTTTTAAAAGTTAATTTAATTTTTTAAAATTTAATCATACTCTTAATTTTTTAAATCATGTCCTTATATGTCATTTTACATATAAACAGTTAATACTAAATAACAAATTTTACCAAAC
>JANSVI020000850.1:185897-196986 GCA_025434765.2 Erythroxylum kapplerianum | reverse complement strand
TTAACAAAATAGGTGATTAGTTTAGAACAAGAAATACCAAAATCCACGAGTAGCCGTTGGTGCCATACAATTTCAGAACAAACTGAGGACATTGAATGATACTCAGCTTCAGTAGAAGATTTGGAGACACGTTCCTGCTTCTTACATTTCCATGAGATCAAAGAGATGCCCAAGAACATGCACCATCCTATCGTAGATTGTCGTGTATCAACACATTAAGCATAATATGCGTCATTATATGCTAGAAGAGTAAGAGAAGAAGTGGAGGGAAAAAAGAGTCCACGATGACAAGTTCCCTTTAAATAGCGAAGAATGCGATGAAGAGCTGAAAGATGTGGCCTTTTCCTTAAACGATAAATGAAGTGTTAGGACGAGCAATAATGAGATAAATGAGATTTCCCACTAAGCAACGATACAATGTAGGATTAGAGAGAGACGCGTCATCATCACGCGTCAACTTCAAATTTTGTTCCATCAAAGTAGAGCAAGTTTTCTAATAAGTGAAATTAGCCAATTTGAGTAAGTCTTTAATATATTTTCGTTGAGTTAGAAGGATGCCATCAGATGTGTGTGATACTTCTAACCCAAAAAAAAGTAAGAGTGCCAAGATCCTTCATATGAAAGGAGTTTGAGAGAAATTGCTTAAATTCTATAATGTCTCGTTGATTGCTACCTGTACTGATCATATCATCAACATACAAAAGTAGAATAATAATGCTAGCATGAGAATGACGAATAACAAATGAGTGATCATTTGAATTTTGTTGAAATCTAGTGGAGCAAATAATAGACTGAAATTTCTCAAACCATGCCCGAGATGCTTGTTTAAGTCCATAAAGTGACTTGCGAAGTTTGCAAACCATATTAGGATATGTATTAGAATATCCAGGAGGGCATCTCATATAAACTGTTTCTTTCAAATCACCATGAAGAAAGGCATTTTGCATATCTAATTGATATAAAGGCCATTGCTTGTTGGATGTTACAGCCAGAAGAGTATGAATAGTAGTCAGTTTTGCTACTGGAGCAAAGGTTTCCTCATAATTAATCCCATGTTTCTGTTTATATCCTAGTGCCACCAGACGAGCTTTATATCAATCAAAAGAACCATCCGGTTTAACTTTAATGGCATAAACCCATTTACTTCCTATGATAGACATGTTAGGTGAATAAGGAACTAAATCCTAAGTATGATTCACTTCTAATGCCTAAAAGTCTTCTTCCATTACTTTTCTCTAACATTCTTGTTCTATTGGTTTGTTATAAATAGAAGGAATTTGGATAGAGTTTATATTGGTAAAGAAAGAATAGAAAGGGTCATACCTTATAGATGGTTTACCAAAACTGACACAAGTAGATCTTCATAATTGCGATTGAAGCGGTGTGGAATCAACAATGGAGAGGTCGAAGACAGAACCTTTAGGGACAGGATCATTTGATGGAAATGTGGGCATTATTTCAACAATAGTGTTATTATGATTGGGAGAGAAATCAAAAAAATCATGCAAAAAGGAATAAATTGACAAGTGACTTCAAAACTAAGGGATAAAGAATAAAAGTATATGTTTTCAAAAAATGTGACATGACGAGACACACGTATGCGATGACTGTGTGGATCATGACAGACATATCCTTTTTGTTTATCACTATAACCAACAAAACACATTTAGCACCCTTTATAGTTAATTTATTTCGTTCATGAGGAGGATGTAATATGAAGCATACATAACCAAAAACACAAAGATGGACATAATTAGGTATTTTATTATAGAGCGTAAAGTATGGGGATAGATTACCAATCATTAGAGAAGGTTGTCAATTTATGAGATGGACAACTGTGTGTACTGCTTCAACTTAAAATTGAGATGGTACATGTGATTCGAGTAAAATGGTTCTAGCAATTTCTAAAACATGACGATTTTTACTCTCTACAATTTCATTTTGTTTTGGTGTGCTCAAACAAGATTGCTAAGTTATAATGCCTTTTTCTTGAAAAAATGATACAAAATTAGATGCATAAAATTCTCCACCAGAATCTGAACGAAATATTTTGATGATTTTGTCAAATTGTGTCTCAATTATAGCAACAAAATTCTTAGCTATATTAGTTAGATTGGATTTACTCAAAGGAATAACCCAAGTAATAGTGTGAAATGATCAATGAACAAAATAAAATATTTATAACCAAGTCTAGATAAGATACGTGAAGGACCCCATAAGCCATAATGTATTAGATTAAAAGTTGCATCAACTTTTACAGTACTAGAAACAAAAGGTAGCTTAGAAAAATTTCCAAGAGCACAACTCTGACAATTCTTGGAAATATCATATTTAACATGCAATTATTTTGGAAGAAAATTGGAATGGACCATATCTCTAACCTACTACCATATGGGTGGCCAAGATGTCGATACCATAGGTCCTAAACTTTATTTTCATGTGAAACAAAATTGGATGGTGATACTGTAAGACATATAGGAGAATCCAGATCAAGTTGAAACAAACGTCCATGCTTACGCCCTTTCATGATCACTTGTCCCATTTAAAGGTCTTATACATCACAACTGAAAGAAGAAAATTTTACCAAACAGTTTTGATCCACTAATTGTCCAATATAAACCAAATTGGCTATTAAGCAAGGAACATAAAGAGTATTAGGTAGATAAATAGATTTGTTGGATTCAGTGGGTAAGCAAACAGTGCCAATTCCTTTAATGGGTAGTTTTCTTCCATTGGTTGTGGTAATTGTTCTATTTGAGTGATAAGGTTTAAGTTCAGAAAAAGCATGCTTTTAGCCTGACATATGATTAAAGGCGATTGAATCAAGGAACCAAGGAACAAATTTATTTCCTTTACTTGATACCCTGATAACAGAAAAAGTGGAATAAATAGCACTTGGAAGAGTGGCTTGTACTAAGTCTTAAATCATCTTTTGAATCTCTTGTAATGAAATTAGGGTCTCTTTAGCATTGGATATTTCTTCATCATTGCCCATAGTAACAAATGTTGAATGGCCTTGTTTATTCTTTATAACTCTATAATTCAGAATGATATAACCATATTTTTTTTTCCAATAATTGCACATATTGCGCTTTTTGCAAGGAGACTGCACATGTCCAAGTTCACCATAGTATCGGTATTGAATGTTATTTTTATCTCCATTCTTCTGTTGTAACTGTTTATCGCATAAGGCCAAAAATACTACATCAACAGAGTTAGATTTGAATGGCCAATTGTTTTTGTGTATTCAGTCGTGTTTCTTCGCAAACAAGATTTCCAAGAACAACTTCCATACTCAAGTCGCCTCGATTAATTAAAGTGGCCCTTACATTTTCAAATTTAGGTCGAAGTTTCATAAGGAATTGCATTACACTTATATGATCCCTTTCCTTCTTAATCTCTGAATATGCAGCACCTGAGACAATACTTGAATAGATCATATCTTGTTCTTTCCATACTTTTAATATTTCAATATAAAAGCTGCGAATGTCTTGATCTTTTTAGTTGAGGTTAGCAATTTCGTATTGTTCTGTGTTTGATAGAATAACTCAACGATTCTATAGGCTAGAAATAAAGACCTAGCTTTGATACCATGATAATTGAAATAGAGCTGAATGAATTCAATTACTTGTATTGATATGTGCAAGTGTATTTATGTACAAGGCTAATGTCTAAACAAGGCAAGTGAATAAATCAAAATAAATACAAAGATTTTTAAATACTTTCTTTAGCTACAAATATGGTGGATTGATTGTTACGATCCTTGATCTTCTGGTGTGATATGCTCAATTTATGGAGTGTGATTCTCCTTGATCTTACATTTTACACTCTTTACTAAATGTTGTTACCTAGTTGCCTACCAAACTCAATTCCACGAATTATTTGTGGTGGCAAGCCTAACTTATGCCTTTACTTCACAGCTATGACTTGGCAAAGCATGCAGATGGGAGTGCAATAGCTCCTTCACGTACCCTTGACAGTGATCCACCTAACTCTGATTTTTTATCCTGGTTTCGATGGGAACAACTTGTCCTTAGCTGGATTATTGCATCTATTTTAGAATATTTTATCCGATAAGTCATTGATACTTCAAGTGCATAACAAGCACGACAAAAATTGGCTTTTGCTTATGCATTTGGTTCTAAAGCACAGAATAGAACCATTAAGTCCACGTTTTATAGGTTGAAAAATGACAACACAGAGACTATTCCTACCTATACTCAACGTGCCAAGGCAATGTACGATAAGCTAGCTACATTATAAAGTCTTGTCTCTAGGGATGATCTTGTTCAGGTTATCACAAATGGTCTTGGCCTTGTCTATCACCCATTTGTTCGGTCTCTTGAAAAGACTTGATGTTGTTTCATTTGATGATCTATATGGACACCTCTTAAGTGAAGAGGCTTCTCTTGCTGCTGATTCATCTATTTCTGATATTGCACCAACAACGTTTCTTACATCTGGTACTTCTAAAGGAGTACGTATTAGCCTTGGTGGCCGTGGATTCTGTGGTGGCATTCACTACAATTTCACTTCTTGCCCATCAACTAACTATAGCCATCTAGCTTGTCACAATTGCAATGATCTTGGTCACATTGCTCCTCAATGCCCTTCACCAAAATTCCAATGCAATATCAACAGCTTACAACCTAAGCCTTCTACTAACCTAGCTGCCTCTGTGACACCATTAACTACTCCCTGGATCCTAGACATGGGCATTACTCACCACCCCACCCCTGATTTAGAAAATTTAACTATCCACAATCCTTACACTGATTGTGATGAGATCAAGATTGGCAATGGTAAAACACTCCCAACTACTCATATTGCCAGCTCTCTTTGTCAAAATGACTCTCTTAATATTTCTTTACATGATCTATTGCATGTTCCAACTGCAAGTAATAATCTTTTGTTTGTTTCATCTTTTACACGTACTAATGATGTTTCCATTGAATTTTTTCCTCATCATTTTGACATCAAGGATATTCGCACGAAGGAGTTACTTCTTAGCGGACCGGCTAATAATGACTTGTATTCCATACTGCTTCAATCAATTTCCCCTTCCTGGCTCCCTAAAGCAACAAATTTAGCCAAATTTTCCCTTTGGCATTCTCGTTTAAGACATGCAAATTTACATTGTATTCGTCAAGCTCTTACAAGCCAAAATTTCAGTGTCTTCCAATAAAATATCAGGTCTTTGTCATGCATGGTCGATTAGTAAGAGTCATAAGTTGCCTTTTCCTCTGTCTAGTTACAAAGTTGATGGTCCTTTAGATTTGATTTGTTCTAATTTGTGGGGACTATCTCCTACTATATCTATGGAAAATGCTTCTATGTTTTATTTTATGACCATTTCAGCAAATACTGTTGGATTTATTTTCTTTCTCATAAATATGAAGTCTTAAATGCTTTCATCAAATTTAAACAAGTCGTGGAAAAGTTCTTTGGTAGATTTATTAAATAGTTTCAGACTGATTGGGGTGGTGAATTTCTAAAGGATCTAGGGGTAGTAAGATGGAGTCTTAGTGGTGGAATGAAGATGTTCAAGAAAAGGTTTAAATCAAGAAGGGTGCTTATAAAGAACTATTGAATATCACTACAGAGGTAGAAAAAATAACCAATACAATAACATACAAATTGGCTAAGAATGAGGTGAAGAAGTCAATCTCAATAGCTAAAAGCAGAGCGTATGAGAAATTGTACCAAAAATTAGTTACTAAAGATGGAGAAAAGGACATTTTTAAGTTGGTAAGAGCTAGGGAAAGGAAAATGAGAGACTAAGATCAAGTTTGTTGTATAAGAGATGAAGTGAGATGAGTACTTGTGATAGAAAATGACATTAAAAAAGATGACAGAGATACTTCTATAGCCTTTTTAATGAAGACATAGAGGGCAACATCTCTTTACATGATCTTAGCATACCCGAGAGGTTTCTTAACTTGAATCGTTGTAGATAGAGTACAAGGGAAAAATTAAAAAAAAAAGCTTTAAGGGAGATGAAGAGCGGAAGGGTAATAAGGCCTAATGAGATACCCATTGAAGTGTGGAAGAGCTTATGTGAAGAGGATTTTTCTTGGCTAACCAAGCTCTTTAATGTGATCCTTAAAATTGTCAAAATATCGGATGGTGGAGACTAAATACATTAATTCCTCTATACAAGAACAAAAGAGACATTCAAAATTATAATAAGTATAAAAACATCAAACTACTTAGTTACACCATAAAGTTGTGGGAGAAGGTAATTGAGAAGAGAGTGAGAAATGAGGCTTCTATCTCGGAAAACCAATTTGGCTTCATACTAGAAAGGTCCTCAACAAAAGCGTTAAATCTCTTAAGAAGATTAATAGAATATTATTTGGAAAGACATAGTAATATACATTTGGTTTTTATTGATTTAGAGAAGGCGTATGACATGATACCTAAGCAATCATATAGAGTTGTTTAGAGGCTAAGAAAATTCCTTTGTCTTATATATGAGTTACTAGTGATATATATGAAGGGGTAAAGACCATAGTAAGGACGATAGGAGGAAATATAGAAAATTTTTCTATCGATATTAGGCTCCACCAATGCTCCTCATTAAGCCTTTTTATGTTTGCAGTAGTAATGAATGAGCTTATCAAGAATATTTAAAGGGATATGTCTTGACATATGTTGTTTTATAACGATATTATCTTAGTGGATGAGAGATGTCAATGTCAAATTAAAACGTTAAAAGGATAAGTTAGATTTGAGGGGTTTCAAATTGAGCAAGACTAAGACTAAATACTTAGAGTATATATTTTCAGGATATAGGGTAGATTCTGATGTGAAGGTAAAGATCGGTTCAGAAGTTAAATCATAAAAAGAGTGTTTTAAGTATTTATGCTTTATCATCAAAGCAATAGAAAGATTGATGAAAATATATTCCACTGTATCAGATCAGGGTAACTTAAATGGAGAAGTGCATCTGGAGTTTATGTGACAAGAAGATACCACTCAAACTTAAAGGTAAATTCTATCGTTTAACTATTAGGCTAACTATGTGATATGAGGCGGAGTGTTGGCCTATCAAACAATTAAGTTTTCGTAAGCTAATGGTGGCAGAGATAATGTTGTTTCATTAGAGGTATAATCTTAATAGAAAAAATAAGATCAAGAATGTATTGGTAAACGACAAATTTAAGGTGGCAAGTATTAATGATACATTAAGAGAAATGAGAGTCAGGTGATTCGACCATGTTAAAAGAAAACACCATGATACTTTAGGGGGAAGATAAGAGAAAATAATACCTAGAGACTATAAGAGGAAAATAAAAAAAAAGATGTCTAAAAAGAATTGAGGTGACATGATCAAGAATGATATGCATTTGCCAAAACTTACCAAGGACATGACCAACAACGGAAAACTTTGACATATTAAGGTTTAGATAAAAGATCTCACGTAAAGAGGTCTTTATTGTTTTCTTAAGTCTTCTAAACTTTTTCCTTCGAGTTATTTATTTAATAGATAACCTTAATATTTTGATTAAATAGTACTTTTCTTGTAATTAATTAGCTTAATTAGTTTCTCACTTAGTCTATTTACGTTATTATAATGATTGATGTGATTTTATTCTTGTATTTATCTCTTTTTTTGTTTTTATATTTACTTATTTATTTTATTAATCCTTACTACGTTCTATATGTATTATATTACATATTTTTATATGTTTAATTATATATACTATATGTGATTTATCAAAAACAATTTTTTGTCATATAAAAGTAAAGTTACATATTATTATACCTTCTCAAACTCTACGTTTTAACGGAACTCTCATTAGATTATGTCGTTAGTATATTCACTAATATGTCTATCTATTAGTTGTATTAGTAAAAAAATAATTTTTTGAACTGATTTGTATAAAGATTAATCACTAAATTAAAATTTTCAAAATTTTCGTGTTAAATTGAAAAAAAATCTGAAAATAGTAGACATGTAAGTGAAAAAGAAAATATCTTGAAATCGTTTTCAAAATAACCATGTACACATAAAACATAGGAGATATATTAGAATGCCGAATTTGTCCTAAAACTCCCACCACAACCAGATGCATCCAACCAGTTGACTCCTGCATTTATACGTTTCTTCCCGTTCTCCATTTCTCTGTACGTACTCTGAACTCCACAGTAGAACGAAACTACGCAATGGCCACTCCCAACTCAACCAACCTGGCCCTCCAGCCCGATACGGATCTACCCGATAACCCATCTCACGAGTTCGCTCAATTCGGAGCCGGCTGCTTCTGGAGCGTTGAGCTAGCCTTTCAACGCGTCGTCGGAGTAGTGAAGACCGAAGTTGGGTATTCTCAGGGCCACGTCCACGATCCCAATTACAAACTGGTATGCACCAATACCACCAACCACGTCGAGGTTGTTCGGATCCAGTATGACCCAGTATTGTGCCCCTACACCAACCTCCTGTCTGTTTTCTGGAGCCGTCATGACCCCACTACGCTTAATCGCCAGGTTTGTACCTTTGATGGGTTTTTTTGTTTTTTCTTGGACGAGTTTTATGTAATCTAATGCATATAAAAGTTTATAGATGATATTCTAATCTTGTACTATTTCTCAAAATTGACATTGGAACGAATTATATATATGTTCTAGATCGATATAGACATAATGGTTTGATTGATCAGGGTGGGGATGTGGGTACGCAATACAGATCAGGGATTTACTACTACAGTGAAGAACAAGCAAGGTTAGCAGAGGAGTCTAAGGAAGCGAAGCAATTGGAGTTGAAGGATAAGAAGATTGTGACTGAGATTCTTCCAGCGAAGAGGTTTTACAGGGCTGAGGAGTATCATCAACAGTATTTGGAAAAGGGTGGTGGCGGAGGATCGAAACAGTCTGCGGAAAAGGGTTGCAATGATCCCATTAGGTGTTATGGTTGATGTTGTTTAAGTACATGTTTGACGTTACATTAAAATCTTATCGCAAGGGTATGAACTGTCTATGGGGTCTACAATAATTTGTAATAAAGTTTCGATGTTTATTATGTTATTGGCTATACCAGCTTGCTTGCGAGTTCAATTGTCAGAATTCAGAAGAATGTGCTAAAAGATTGAATGCAAGTTTAGGTAATAAAATAGAACAACAATCTATTATTTACAGGTTTATTGATTTCTGAAGCAGGAAAACGATTTTATAAAGATACATCATCAAGTATGTAACACAGGTTTTCATCGTTTAAGAGATGCAACTATGTCAGTAATATTCCTGTACAATGTATAGAAACAGGAAAAAAAATTAAGTAAACGCCGAAACTGTTATGAATAATTTTGAAAAATAGATTTGGACTAGATTTTCAGTGGAGAAAGAAAGATCCAGAGAGATAAGAGCATTTTTTATAATAACTTGGTTGTCTTCATTCAATACACTCTGTGCTAATTTATAGCACTTTCCAATATTAATTCAAATAACAAACATGACCTAATTTAGGGAGCCACGCCTTGCAAGAAATTAAAACAATAATAAATATAGGAATCACTCCCACCAGTTACCATAAATATCTCTTAAATAAACTTCTAACAACTAAGCCAGTTCATCAGACTTATCCACCAAGAAAATTAGGTCTCACACGTCTGCATGTTCTTCCCACAGCCTCTTACGCGCCAAGTAACCTTAGTGGCCCTTAACCACGTAAACCGCCCATGCATGAGCCATGCCACCACGTGCACGTAACATTCCCTTCCCCTTCAAGGACCCTTGTCCGCAAGGGTGAAATCCGAATGGGTTTTCTTAAACCTCCGGACATCTTCCCAAGTTGTGTCTTCGTTGGGAGTACCAAACCATTTGATTAACATCTCCCCTTTGGGGCGGTATGGTCCTCTCTGCACCACTCAGTGTTAAAGAACTTTTTCAGGTTGTGGAAGCACATGGACATCTTCACTAGATGGAGGAAGACTTGAAGAAGCCACTGGAATAGGACCCAAATGCTTCCTTAATTTGCTCACATGAATTACACTATGAATTCGAGAGCCTAGAGGAAGTTCCAAACGGTATGCTACAGAACCCACACGTTCCAGAATTTTAAATGGGCCAAAAAAACGTGGGGAGAGTTTCATGGAGGCACGAAAGGCTACTGTTGACTGTCGGTATGGCTGTAATTTGAGGTAGACATAATCTCCTGGTTGAAATTCCACGTCCCGACGGTGTTGGTCAATTAGAGACTTCATCCTGTCTTGTGCTTGTTTGAGTGTGTCCTTAAGCTCTCGAAGCATCTTATCACGGTCCTGGAGTAGTTCATCTACAGCTGCTACTCGTGTAGTGCCAGGAGTATAACGGAGCAAAGACGGAGGTGGGATACCATATACTACTTGGAAAGGAGAGACGTTGGTTGAAGAATGGGTGGAAATATTGTAGCTGTATTCAGCCCACGGTAGCCATTATTTCCATTTTCTTGGCTGGTCACTGGTAAAGCATCATAGATATTGCTCCAAAATTCTATTGACCACCTCAGTCTGTCCATTGGATTGGGGGTGGTAGCTTGAACTTATGCTGAGTTTGGTTCCCTGCATTTCGAACAACTTTTGCCAAAAATTACTTAAGAAAATTTGATCTCTGTCAGTTAATGAGATCCCAGGTCGGTTGGAGAGGAGAACAAAGTATGCTTTATAAGGGTATGGATACCTCTCCCCTATAGACGCATTTTCCTAAGAGTGAGAAGAGCAAAACCGTGAGGGGTTTGGCTGTTGAATCCCGTATTCGGAACCCAACTACTTACACTTAACACTTTCACTATTGCTCTGATACCATAAATGTTGGGACCGATCCGGGAACCGGATCCCAACCGAAGAAAAGCGAAGAGTGGAACCAAAGTATCAAACACAAGCGAATCAAAGTGAAATAATTGGACAAACGAAATCAAATGAACGGAGGCAAAAACGAAATCGAATCGAATCAAACGAACTGAAACATAACCGACATCCGTGAGATCGCATTGGAAACTCTAAGACGTTCCAAAATCCGGTATAATTAATTTTTTTTTTCTTTCTTACTCACTTTATTCATCTATCATACAAACTAAAACACCTTTCCTTTTCAAGGAACTTATTTCTCATGC
>JANSVI020000841.1:35284-45765 GCA_025434765.2 Erythroxylum kapplerianum | reverse complement strand
TGACTACACAAAAATTTTGATTAAAGGATACTAGATTACGTTTTAAGCCTTCAAGTAGCAGAACATTATCAATAGATGAAAAGGATTCTTTACCAATTTTGTGGATCCCAACCATTTTTCCCTGCTGGTTGTCTACAAAAGTTACTGATCCTCCTTGCTTATCTTGGAGATTTAGGAACATAGATCTTCTACCCGTCATATGTCACAAGCAACCACTATCTAGGTTCCATTGGTGATGGTTGCTTTTTCCAAGAAAGGAGATCTATAGTATACATTATGCCCTTCTTAGGTACCCATATTTTCTTGGGTCCTTTGGGGTTAGTCTTATAGTTTTTCATTGAATAATAAGAATATTGTTTCTTTTTCTTTGTATTAGGAACCAAACTCCTATTATGAAGAATTTTACTATTATGAATAGTATTTCTATCATTGAAACCTAAACTGCTCTTATCATTTGGATGTCTATAACTTCCAATCATGTCATTCATCCTTTTTATACTTTCTGTAAATTTTTATAAATCATCTAAGAGATTATTAATCCTCTATTTTAGTTGATCAATTTCCTCATATCTATCTACAGTTACTTTCTTTTTCATATTGTCTACTTGTTTCTTAAGACAGACATTTTCCTTTTATAATATTTTTATGTTCTTCAAAATTTCAACAAATTTGTTTTTCAATATCCTATATTGTTTTAATATAACAAGTGAATCTTCTAACAATTCTAAATAAGCAACCTAAAGATCATCAAGGCTAGAAATTACCTCATCATCGCATTCCCTTTCAGCTACCAAGCATACATTTGCTTGTTCTGATGTTTATGAGTTGAATTCAAATTTAGACAAATCTACATCTTTCCATGTTGCCATCATGCTTTTCTTGTTTTCTTAACTTTTATTTTGTTTTTTTTAGCAATAGGCATTCAGACTTGTAATGTCCTGGTTTATTACACTGATAGTAGATGACAAAACTTTTCTCATTCCTTGAATCATTTTTGCTATTCTTTTTAAAAGAGAAGTATTTATTTCCCCTTGATTTCTCTTTCCACTTCCTCCTAATCTTTCTTGAAATGAAGGATAGTTCATCTTCATCCTCACTTGAATCTTGATCAGATTCACTAGCATCATCATTCTTGATTTCTTTAATCTTTAATGCCTTTAAAGATATGCTTCTATTTTTCTGTATCTTCTAATTTTTCTGACAGCCTTTAATGTAATAGATTTATCTCTTCTAGGTTTATCTTCTACATTAAGCTCTACTTCATGAATTTTTAGTGAGCCAAGCAATTCATCCAACTTTAGCTTACTTAAATCCTTGGCCTCTTGTATTGCCGTTACTTTGGGTCTCTATGTTTTTGGAAGATTTCTGAGAATCTTTCTGACATGATCTTGACTATCATAGATTCTCCCTAGAGCTTTAAGTCCATTAACAATTGTTTGAAATTGTCCTAACATCTTATCAATAGTCTCAACATCATTCATCTTGAGCAGCTCATACTGATGAACCTTATCATATTCACTTCTGCTTAGAGCACAACTTAAGCAGAACTTAGCCTTTAAACTTAACTGAAAGCGAGCTTTTTGATTAGCCGACCATTGGTCATGAGATATCCCTTCATTGTTTGTTGGTGTATATGGACAATTTTCAATGATATCCCAAATATCAATATGTGTGGATTCTATAAAGAGCCACATCCTATCCTTCCAATAATGATAATCTTCATCATTGAATGCAGGGGGTCTTGTGACTAAGGCATCTTCTGCTATAAAAACATGTAATTCAACTATGAATCTTTGTCCTCACTTTGTAATAGTATTTCTTGGAAACCTTGCTCTGATACCAACTAAAGTAAATCACTTGTTAATATAGAAATCACGTATAAGATGTAGAATACATAAGAAGGGGGAGTGAATTGTGTTAAATCGTCTAAAATATTAATCTTTAGACTCTTTTTGATTTTCTTTACAAAATTTAGACGATTACAAACCAATTCATTTAATTTGATGAGTAATGCAATAGTGAAAATTATTATCTATTCTTCTAACAATAAGAAAATTAAAGAGATAAGGGTTAGAGAATATGACACCATGATTTATACTAGTTCACCCTTAACCTTGGTATATGTCTAGTTCTCAGGGTTTATCTGAGATTTCACTATATCCTTCAACGTTACAAGTATTATTTCTACATTTGCAGAGCTTCTTTAGGTCTCTCTCACAAAGTATTCTTTATCTACTTCCTTAATCTCTCCAGGCTCTAGCCTTTTGTTCACTTAGAAATATATTGTTTGAGCTTCATGTTACATATGTATTTGCTCTCTTTTTTTGCACTTGAGTATATAATTTCTCTCAGTATGTTTCGTACAATCAAATTTTCTCTCGTGTATTATGTTTAGTTTATGACTATAACTAGTATTTATAATCTAAATCTTCAACTATTTTCTTTGAGAAATCCACTTGTTGAATCTTTTAAAAACCATTATTAGTCGAGTCTTGTAACTAACTCCAACTAATTGACAGACGTTCTAGAATATTTTTCATTCACATCGTCTTGTATAGATTTTGTATGCTTCTTCTGGTGTTATGCTTCGCTTATTTAGCTTTTACTTAAGTATCGTCTTGAGATGACGATTTGTGTCACTTACATTTATCTGCGCACTTAACAAACTTATCAAAAGATTCACATACTTCTATTATTATTATTATTTGATTTTCATCAAAATTAATAGAAGAAGTGAAGTCTTCTTAAGTTAACAGGAAGAGATACCACACCAATCTCACTCAATAATTTGGCAGACTGTATAGAGTTGGTTGGTAGTCTTTTAGCGGGGGAGATCTCTATCTCTAATCTCTTACCTATCACCTTATTAATCTTTACCAATCCATATCCTTTTGTGACACCCTTTGTCTTTTTCAAATCATCATGGATCTTACAACATAGTAAAGGAATATTTTATACTAAGCATATAACTTAATTGTTTAGATAAATAAAATTATTAAACCTATATGTTTCACCAATGTGATGTGAAAGATCATACCTGTAGTGCTTGCAAAGATAGCACCTAATACTGGGAAGAATAGTGTCATTTACTGGTGAATGATTATAAGAAGTTGGAGGCATCTCTTAAGAAGTTGATGGAGAACTAATATTGCATCATATATTCAAAAATTGTACATATTTATCTCTAGGATGAGTAATAGGCACAAAAGTGACATCTCTTGGCATTAGAGTAGGCTCATAGGTATAGGTGTGTGATCTTCTGGCTGCGTAGGAGCAGATGATTCATCAACTACACTTCTAAGAAGCTGACGGGACTACGACTATAGTTGTGTTGGTACTAAGCTGCTTAGTGCAGCCTTATTCTTCTTCTTAAGTAAACCAGGTCCCATGTGAATCACCTGTATTCAATTCGATATTATGAGGAATAGAAAGCACAAACTGAAAGTATACATGCATGCCATTGAATCTTAAATGTGGATGAAATGAACTTGGAAGGCTTAAGAAATAAATGAAGGAAAACAGGTACTCAATAAAACAAATATAAAAACTACATAAAAAATCACTCTCTCAGTTCACAATTGTTACCCTTGTAAAATATTTTAGGCTTCCCTTTACAGTGATTATAAATGCCTATAAAATTCACAAATTGATGGGGTCATTCACATGTACAATATGGGGTGCTTTACTTTCAACCAATAACCTATATATTATTATGTACATGGAAGGTGATGTAATTGAAGAAAAAAGCTAGTCTTGATTAGAGAAGTTATTTCCTTCAACAACCTAAATATGCAGTACGATTGAGGTAAAAAAGATAAAATATGTTAGATCATTTGTACTCCAATCCAAAAACATAGCAAAAAAGTTCAATTAAGCCATCTTATATCACCAAAAAGAAAACCACTTTAGAAGCTAAAAGATTATGCAAAACCTAACAGGAAAAAATGAATTCTAGAGACATCTCAATAGATTTTCTATTGGAAACTCCTTACAGTCAGTCAACAAGGTTAAAGAAGAGCTTGATAGGAGTCAAAGGATGTGTATCTCCATCCTCTAGATGAAGCATTCAAGGCCAGGTAAAAATAGAAATTATGCCCTTACCTCCAAGCCTTAGAATTTCTTTCCTTGATTTATGTTAAAAAGTTAACTTCAAAGTTGTGGAATATCCCATTTAAAAACTAACTATTATCTTGACAACTTGCATGTTTATGTGCACAACATAAGTTAGTTAGTAAAGCAGTGGTATGTTTTCCTGTAGCACCTTTATTTGTGATTACAATCATTAGGGAAGAAGCACCTTTATTGGCAGTGGGATCAGGCTTAAAAAATGCTTCGACTAATCACCTTAGTAATCAGAACATTTGGAAGCTAAAAACTCAAACATGAGAGTCACCATTCAATCTAGTTTTAAAAAATCTTTAATATTGTTCTTACAAAAACTCAGAGCGAGGGAATATGCATTGATCATGTTTTCAAGCAATAGAATAAGGCTATGAAATTGTGATTTCAGGAACAACACAAAAAAGATGGGGCATGTGACGGATTTTCTAAAGGCATAGCTAATTTCTAGAAGCATAAAACAAAAGGGAGGCATACGTATTTTCCCAGGAGCAATAAATAAACAAAGTTTTCTAGAATCTTCAAACAAAAGGAGGCAAGTGTAATGGCACCTACAAGGAGATTACTAATAACAGCTACACCAAAGAGTGATCAAGTGGATTGCTATGCTATATATGTAATTTGAGTGAATTTTATCAGTATAACATTCACTCAAATTACATAGCAACTAAAAGATATTATGCGTCCTTAGTTATCATAATTTAAACTGAAATTATAACAGAATTCACTTTTAATTTATCAAGCAGGATAGGAATTATTATCAACCGTTTAATCAGTTTTTATGTAGCTAAGTTTTTTCATTTCAAAAGTATGTAAAACATGATGACTAATGACAAAGTAAGTCCGGCGAGGAGTATTAATGTACATATATTCTCATTTTGGCAGAACCATACAAAGATTTTGCGTCAAAAATACAAAGTCCACTCGGTGCATCTAAAATTAGTAACTTGCTATTACTCACCATAACTACATTTAATGGGAAGATAAAAGAGAACTTGTTTATGATTTTAGTTGAAGAAGACTTAAATACTAATTCATGACAAGGGACGCGTTAAACAAAAGTGCATAAATAATCAACTGTATCGAATTTTACATTTAATGCATGCATGCTTTACATATCTCTAAATTATTAAGTACTTGTGTATATTTTTATATATGTCCTTTGCTTCTCATGTAGTTACTAATATCTTTCTATTCAATAGTTCCCAAGTGCAAGGTTACTTATTAACTTAGCTAAGTGCAATAATATTAACCCTTAAGGTTACAGCTTCATCAACCTTCACCTTCTAATCACTAGCAAATAAGCAGTTTAAATATCAAAGACAGTATATTCATCATCTATTAAAAAACTTAACTTTCAAAAAATAATATAAATGAAATTATATATAAACGAAGGCTTAACCATGTGCATCAAAAGAAGAAGAAGACAAGATTGAATAAATGCTATCTATTAATTTAGCAAATTAATTAAACAGTATTGAAGTCGACTATAAGCATTCATAAAAGTGACATGAATGGTATGGTATCCAAATTTATTTCCTTTACTTGCCACCTATACCTTGCAAAAACAACAAAGGTTTAATTGCAAAAATGCAAAAGAATATGGAAGCCAACAGCAGTATAATATCACGTTACCTGCGGGAAGGTTAGAATAGTAAATATGAGTGACCAATGAGAGCTTAGAAAAGCATTTTCATGCTCATGCATAATATGACATACACATACATATGAATAGTGAATTTTTCTTCACGAAAATAATTGTACATGCATTCATGAATAATTCCAAGTATAATTGGGTTGAGTTGTGATTATTGGAAATTTTTGAGAAATCAAATTTTATTTATATTGGAAATATTATTGATTAGTGGATTTGTGATATTTTTGAATTTTGGTGAATTTCAAAAATTATAGAGTATTTTGGAAAATTAGGAAAAGGAACTAAAAGGATATTAGAGATACTTTGTTGGGTCCCGATTCCTCTTTTTTATTAACTAAGCATGTCTAAATTATTTTGAAGTTTAGTTTGCTTAATTTCTTTTGATTAGAATAATATGAGGTTTTAGTGCTTAAGTTAATGAAAATTAAATGGAGGGGTTGAGGTAAAATTAGAGTTTGTATGTTGTTAGAAAATTAAAGGAATAAGATGGTTTGGGGGCAATTTGGGTAGATCACTTAGGTTCTTAAAGTTTAAGGCTAAGAAGGAGGGGTAATTTAGTCTTTGTAGAGTCATTAATGTAAGAAGGAAAGAAACAAGAGGTGTGGTCGTATTTAATGAAAGAAGGGGACGAAAATTGCATGTAAAAAGGAGGAAGAGTGAAACTACATCGTTTGGACTTAGGCTTTCAAGTTAAGAGACAAAAATTTACTGAGGCTTTTGAAAGAGAGTTACGAAACTTACAAAGAAAAGAAAAGAGGGAGACCTTCGATGGAGAGAAGAAGAAGAAGAAGAAGAAGAAGAAGAAGAGGTTAGGGCTTTGACATTTCTTGCTTTAGAAAGGTGATTTTAAGAGTTCTTTATGAAGGAAAAAGGAAGAGGAAGGTTTAATCTTCCATTAGAGGCAAAAATCAAATTTCGTGGGTGGCTTTAAGGTGAGTTATTTTCGAAATTCTTTGGAAATCTTTGATGGGTTTTGTTTTAAATAGCTTAGGAAAAGCATGGGTAAGGTTTTTATAGGATCAATTTCATGCTTTCATTTCCTAAGAATTGCCAATTTTGACTTCTCATGTTAATATGGGATTTTGTTCTTGATGAAGGTCAACAGAGGTAAGAGGAGTTAGAGGAAAGGCAAATTGACCAAGGTTAAAGCTAAAGGAATTAAGGTGGGTGACTTTCTAATAATTGAGTTAATAAGCTACTTAATTGTTTTTCAATAAATGTCATTTAATGCTTTCCTATGATTTTTCAATTTTGCATGTATCACTTTTTGGGATGTTTGGAAATTGTTTTATGTGTCTTTTGGATGTTGAATAATTGTGCAAAGTTGTTTGACGAGTGAAAAAGAATGAAAAATGGGATTTTGGAAGAATGTGAAAGTGAATTTTTGTAAGGGCCATTTGTGGCTAATATGTATGAATTATGTGAATTATGTGATATGCATGATTCTTTGGGTTTGTGGTGGTCCCTTAAGAGTCAAGTTCACTTGTCTGTTTATAGGCTTCTGCCGCCTGCCCGCTAGTGGCATTGGAGCTCCTCACGGACTCCCATAAGTCACGGGACTATGTAGTACGTTTCATTTCGGATCCACCCGAACCACTTTCTCTGTGCTTATGTGATATTTTTGACTTGTTTGATGTGATGAATTTGTGAAGATGTTTGATTAATTGGTAATGTTTGAACAATGTGAAATTTTGCTTTGAAAATGAATGAATACATAATGTTTTTGCTTGTTCTTAATTATTAAATTGTTACCCACTGAGTGGTCGAGCTCACACCCCATTTTCTCCTCCACAGGCGACGAGCGAGAAAATGAGTAACTGCATCGGGATTGTGGCATTACTCCTATGTATTTTAACTTTGAAGACATCTTTTGGAAAACAAGGCTTTAGATAGCATTTTGGAGAAATGATCTTCTTTGTATTTTGACTTTTGATACTTTTGATGTATTAGGGCTAAAATGCCCTCTAAAGCTTTGTAATAACCTATGTCTTTCATGTAAATACAAGAGTTTTGGGTTTTAATGTATTTTGTGTATTTTGCATATGTTTTATAACAATGTATTGTTGTATGGTTTATAAAAAGAGGAGAATTGTGTTTACTGCCATTTTGAGTTAATTTTTGGGTTTATATGGATTGGTTTGGGAGTTTGGAGATTGAAGAATGTGGAGATTGAAGTCTTGTGCAGGTGCTGGAAATTTGGTTGTGTGTTTGAAGATTTTGGCTGGTGAAAATTTAGGGAAGATGCTGTCAAAATTTACATAATGGGCAGAAACTTTGACTGAGTTTTTGACCCTCTTAGAGTTTGAATTGGATTGGAAGGTCTTCTTGAATATTGTAGTTCATGTTTAAAGCTTTCCATTGGTGCATAATATGTCACCTTTCGACTTAGGATTAAGAAGTTGTAAGGTTTGAAAAAATGTTCTTACTGTTGGAATGGGTATTGTCCAGGCAGTATCTTTGGAAGGGTTTTTCACCTCTTTAGAGCCTACATTGATTCTTGCATCCTTCATGAAAAATGTAGATTGTCTTTCATTCTTTCCATTGAGGTATAGTATGCCATTTTTGAGATTAAGAATAAGAAGTTATAAGGTTTGGAAAAATTCAGTTACTGTTTGTATGGTCATTTTATAGGCAATAGCTTTGAAAGAGTTTTTACCTCCTTTAGAGACTTAATTAATTTTTGTTTCCTTCATGAAAGTTGTAAATTGACTTTTTATCTTTCCATTGATGTAAAATGTGACATTTTTCGGTCATTGTGTTAAAAGATACAATTTTTCGAAATTTTATCTTTGTGTAGAATAATTTTTATTTTGGGCAGTAACTTTGAAGTAGCTTTTGACTCCCTTAGATGAAACATTAGTTTTTGAATCCTTCGTGGAAGTTGTAGAGCTTCTTTTTATCTTTTTATTGATACCAAATTTGCGAACTTTGGAAATCGGTGTGAAGAGTTATGAATTTTCAAAATTTCAGGTGTATTGATTTGTTTTTTTTAAATTGATTTTCGGACTCACAGACGCCCTCGCCAGGTCGAGCGCCTCGCCCCCGCGAGCGGCTCCCGATCACGAGCGGCTCACGTGAGAGACGACGCCGTTTCCAAGTTTTTGGTTTTATTTTATTTTCTGATTTTCCTATTTTTCCAAATTCAACCTCCTCTCACTCTTTTGCTTGCAACTTTTTCGTTTGACCTCCGATTTACTCGATTTTTGAAGCATTAGTTTTCTAAAAAAAAATTCTACCCTTTCGTGTAAAATCAAATGTTTTCAGGATTAAGTCAAAATTTACAGATTTAATCAAAGTGAGACAATTGTGTGGACATATTGAACATGCTTCCGTATTTTGGTAATTTCTTGATCTAGAGAGATCCGATTGAGGTGATTTTTAGTTCTAATTAATATAGAGACATGAAATTTCATTTTAGCTTAGGAATCGGATTTAATTTTGGGCCCTAAGAAAATCAATTTTATTGAGGGAGATTAGGGTGAATTTTTCAAGATCCGTTCGGAAGTAAGTGAAATGGGTTCGTGTTTGAGGTTTGACCTGGTGGGGAATTCCTCCCTCGTGGGATGCGTGTCCAGATGTCACGTAGGACGTCGGACATGTGACTCAGCAGGGTGGGGTTCCAACATTTGTACTTGATTCTAAGAAGGAGAGTGTTAACCTGCAAGATATTTCAGTAGTGAGTGAATTTTTAGATATATTTCTTGAAGAGCTACTCGGACCTCCTCCTGAAAGGGAAGTGGAGCTATCTATTGAGATTATGCCTAGTACTGCTCTTATATCCAGAGCACCGTACAGGATGGCTCTTACTGAATTAAAAGAGTTGAAAGTTCAGTTGCAAGAGCTACGAGATGAGGGGTTCATTCGACCCAATGTCTCATCCTGGGGAGCACTAGTTCTGTTTGTTAAAAAAAAAGATAGTACTCTCCGGATATGCATTGATTACAGGCAATTGAACAAGGTCACAGTGAAGAATAAGTATCCTTTGCCAAGGATAGAAGATCTGTTTGAACAATTAAAAGATGCGGGAGTATTTTCCAATATAGATCTGCAATCAAGGTATTATCAACTTTGAGTAAAGGATGTAGATGTTTTGAAGATTGCATTTAGGACCCATTATGGGCACAATGAATTCCTGGTAATGCCATTTAGGCTAACTAATGCTCCAGCTGCATTCTTGGATTTGATGAATAAAGTATTTAGGCCCTATTTTGATGTAAGTAAATTATGTTCTGATGCATTTATGTTCTGTTCTGATGCAATTAATTGTCTGATTACTCTCTAATTTGATTAATTAAACATTGCTTGTGCTAAGTTATGATTCATTTGCTTACAAATGCTAGATGAACGTTAGAAGCAGTCACCATCTTTTATCATGTTTAGTCATTCCCCTATAAGTTATATGCTTAGCATTGTGGTTTTTCCTCTAAATAGGTCTTGATAATAAGAATTAAGGCTAGGACAACTGCAGTGGCCAAAGAAGGATGTGTTATGTTTTGGAAGATGTTTTGTATAAGTTTTTGAGTTGTATTTAAAATTATGAGACATATTTGTATTTTGTGTAAATTGTGTCCTGTTTATAACTCAATATTCAAATGAACTGTGAAGTATGTTGCCTTAATTTTAGGATTTGCTAGAATATCTTGATATGTTATAGGCTTGATTTGTGTGACATCTATATATCCTCTTAAGGGGTGTTAGGCTATTA
>JANSVI020000838.1:142905-156679 GCA_025434765.2 Erythroxylum kapplerianum | reverse complement strand
ACTTTTCAATACTTTCAAAATACCGTCTATGAGCATAGTCACCAATTGATATCATTTGCTTACATCGCATAAATGTTCATTTCAACAGACATCACTCAAATCTTTTCATTGAGTCCACATTGATTGATTTTTTTTTAATTCACATCAACATATTCAAATGCCGATTCCAACGCCACTAAAAATGCTCAATTTGGATTAGAAATGAAGAAGTTATGGTTAAAATACTGTTTTAAAGAAAAACAGTCAAAACTGAACAATGAAATCTTACAAGTTCGCCACGGCAAACCCGAGTTGAACGCGGTGAACTTCATCCTTCAAATTGGCCATGGTGAACTTTGACAGGGGAAAATGCAGAACATGTTTCATTTTCTAGATTTTAACTTCCCACCTTTCACATATAACCCATCTTAAACCTAAACTATCTCTCCTACTTCATTTTCAACTTCATTTCAACCCAATATCATTACAAACCAATTCGTAAGCTATACTTGTTCATCAACCAAAAAGATCAACACATTTTCATATACCATTCATCAATAACTTCCTACACATATTCAACTTCATTTTCACCTCTAATTATCAGTAAATATGTTTCATCCAAAAAATAAAAAAAAAAGAAGGATGCTTCTACTTACTTGATTTACCCAATGCTTCTTCAATCACCATGAAACCCTAGCTCTCCAACATATATGATCATCACAAGTGGAGGTGGAGTAGGTTAGATTTTCTAGTGGTAAGATGATGAAGACAACCAAAAATGGAAGTAGCCAGTGAAGGATAAAAGCAAAGTTCAACATTAATGCTCAGGAGAGGAGAGTGTCATAGATGGAGAAGAAGAATGGAGAAGATGAAGAACAAATGCAGAGAGAGAAAGAAAGAAAAGGTGTTTTGTCCAAATGAAAGACAAAATTGAGGCTTGCAAGTTGTAAAAATCGTGGCTGAGATGTGGCAAGGCAAATGACACATGTCACTTGCCACTTGTCACTTCCCCATGGTTCCATTTGGTCCACTTTAATAACCAATCCATTTGTCTCCAATTTCTAATCCAATTGAATCCTAATTTTCAATGAAACTTGTCATTAAATCTTAAAATCACTTATCAAAATTTTCATTGCCATTGGACAGTAATTTCTACAACCATTTATTAATAGTTTTGCCACTTGGCGTTTTTCCTGGTCCAAAAATACCCTTAAATTCTAGAAAATTTTCATTTTTTAGTGAAAATTCTAAATCAATTCTTATACTCTCAAAAACCAATTTTCAATACAAATAATTCACAATTCCAATTATAATCACATTTAGAAGCAATTATACCTGACAATTGTCAATGAATGCATGTACAGTCATTTTGATGTGTGCAAAAATTCAAATTCACTTGTATGTGTGCTAACGCCATGAGCATGAAATGCATTTTTCTATTCTCTTATTGCTAGTTTCTCAATAACTGAAATCTAAGGTTCTAACCCTTTGTATGGAAATGGGATGTTACATTTATCCCCCTTAATAAATTTTGTTCTCAAAATTCTTATCTGATTTATAAAAAAAGGCGGCGGTATTGTTTCCTCATATACTCCTTTGTTTGCCATTTAAGTGTCATCACTCGAAAAAATTTCTTCCATTTGACTGTGATCAATGGAATCACTCAATTTTTCTATTCGCTTATTTAGATATCACACTATCTTAACTATTTCCTCAATTATTTTAGATTACTTTCAATTTTACTACCTGTCTCAATAACACATATATTAGATTATAAGTGTTTCCTAAACATTCCCATATAACACTGTGTGAATCTAAAACATCTTTCATTGATAATACTAACCCATAAGTCAATGGTCCTATTCTCAGATAAATTCATACGGACCAATTTATGTTGAGGTTAGTTCCCCCTTCTTCCTAACCTGATCACACCTTTATCTCTATTTAAGCACATCTTGGGAGGAGATACTCTTAGAAGTATTTCATCTTTCGCTTGATATTTCACATCTCTTTAGTGTCAATATACTCCACTCTTATATTTATCTCACGATATTCCATAACTTCGATGCTGATCCACTTAACTCATTCATCATTATCTTGGCACTTAACTCCTATTATAGATTCATTTCTCTCATCAATAGTATCTTGAATCAATTATGGCCTTTAACCATTTTTAGGCCCTCTACATTTCAATGTAAGGGCGAATGACCCTTTTTGTCATATAATGCCTCATACAATATTCTAATGATATGATTATGATAATGATTGTTAGGATTAAATTCAATTAAAACCATACATTAACCTTATAATCCTATGAAATCCAAAATATAAGTTTTTAAGCATATCCCCAACAGTTAAGACTGTTGGCAATTCAAACACTCAGTCACTTGTTTCTACATCTTTAGCAGTTAAATACTAATTCAGTATATTCCTACTAGGATGTCTAGCTTAGGCTATTACTTGTGCTCTCTCTAGTAATCTCTTCATTCAATTATCTTTATCAGTACACATCCTTTTTGATCCAGTCACCAAATAACGCTTTCCAATTCAAACTCAATTTTGGATTCATTTTTGATTCCTCAATAAGATCCACAATTTCCGAATTCTCAATTTGGCTTTTGCTAATCTTTCATGTGAAACCGATCTTAAATCTTCAAAGAGACCAATACTACTTCATTTTACCCCAAAATTCAACTCGACATTTTATTCTCATTATTGCACTAGAATTGGTGACCTCAATATCAAAATTTGTGATACACTGTTATGGAATTTTTTGTTCAATGCATCAGATTATAACACTAGCTTTATTGGGAAATACTCATTTGTACAATCCTTTCAATCTTTTTAAACTCAACAATCACTTCAATCTCTACTGATCTATATATATATATATATCCCAAAATGTTTCTGTACAATAATGTCTCCATGCTTTCAAAACAATCACTATTACAGCAGGTTCCAAATCATATAAAAAAATTCAGCTCATGAGGCTATAATTGTTTGTATATATACAAACTCGCTTTATTTTTCTACAATAGATCACATCCTAATCTCTGGTGTAAAACATCATTGCATACTACAAAATCTCCAATTCCCAATGATACTATTATCGTTGGTGTTTTAATTCCTCAAAATTTCTTTTTACATTCATCACTCATATGATTTATACATTTTTCCTCAGACATTTCTGTCAAAGGATAAAATCATTAAAAACTCCTTAACATTCTGCTTCTTCTGCTTTTTGCTTCTTCTGTTTTTTGCTTCTTCTGTGTTTTGCTTCTTTTGCCTTTTTTCTTCTTTTGTGATGATGCCATCTTCTTCTGTGCTTCTTCTGTGATGACATCACCTTCTTTTGTATTTCTTTTGTGATGACATCATCTTCTTCTGTGTTTTGCTTCTTGTTAAGTCAAAATGACTTTACATAAGTGATTTTGATGAAGTAAAAATACTACTGAAAAACAGACAGAAGTTGAAAATGTTGGACCTCGAACTTTTCTTGACAATTTGAAATTATAAAATGAAATTAAATGAGAAAATATGGTATGATTATTTGAAATGAATAAAAAGTATGAATGAATTTATGATCATTTGATGAAATGAAAGACAATTGGGTTTTCCTTGTATTTTGTCTATGTTTGATAAAAAGATTAGATATTGTGTATTGTGTTTTAGATGTGGGAATTTGAGATTATGTATAAGTGAAGTGTTATGCAGGTTGAATAGTTTGGCTAGTGACATTTTAGGGGAGATGCTGTTAAAATTTCTATAAGGACAGAAACTTTGACTGAGTTTTTGACCCTCTTAGGGCAGAATTTGACCAAAAGGTCTTCTTGAAGATTGTAGTTTAGATTTTGATCTTTACAATGATGTATACTATGTTATTTGTGGATGTGAGAATTGGAAGATATGAAATTGTGAAGTTTGGAGGTGGTATAGGATGACCACTATTCTGAAAGAATCTTTGATTGAAAAATTGACCTAGTTAGAGCTTGAAATTGCCTTTAAGTGCTTCATGAAAGTTTTATATTATGTTTTGATCTTTCCATTGATGTAAAGTATAGAATTTTTGGACAATGGGATGAGAAGTTATCAATTTTAGAAGTTTCTGTTACTATTTAGCAAGATTATAAGTGGACAGAAACTTTGATTGGAAAATGTGACTTCCTTAGAGGCCAAATTGATTTTTTTGTCCTTCATGAAAGTTTTAGGTTGCTTTTTGATCTTTCCAATGATATAAAATATGACAATTTTGGACCTTAGAGTTGAAAGATAGAAATTTTAGAAGTTGGATTACTGTTTTGGAATATCAAGTATGGGGCAGTGACTTTGTTTGGAAATTTGAGCTCTTTAGAGACGGAATTAGTTTTCGAGTTCTCATGGAAGTTGGAGAGCTTCCTTTCAGCTTTCTTTTGATACCCAAATAACATAGTATAAATAAATTCTACACATAAATTTCATCCATAGCATCAAAGCTATCCTTAACCAACGTCAATAATAGAGGGAAACTCTAGGTCATCAGCCATCACTTTAAATGGTACCCTATCATCCTCTCTTGATTTTACAGTCCTAATCAAAACCCTATACTTCAATCTTCCCATTAAGCTTAATAGACAAAAATTTGTCAATTGGAGAGCCCAAATTCTTCACCAAGTCTTCCTATCTTCACTCTAACCTTAATTTTACCCACTTAAAAGTTGTCACAACTCACTCCTCTGTTGCAGAATGTTCTCACACAACTAAATCCTCCAACAAACAGGTAAACTCTCAGAATCTTTGCTCACCATCACATCTTACAATTTTATTAAATAATCAAAATACTTTATCTAATTCCATTTTGTCAACCACACCAAACACTAAACCCAATCCTTTTGGCCTATTAACTTAAAATAACCATCCTATGCAGACGAGCTCCAAAAGTGGAATTTTTAAATCCAAACTTTATTCCCTGTCCCTTGCTTTAAATCCTCATACTGAACCTACAATAGTTTTTGAAGCTCTAAATAATCCTATATGGTTTCAAGCTATGCAAGATAAATTCAATGATTTACACCAAAATCACAATTGGACATTGTTCTCTATAAACCTACTATACACATTCTTGGCACAAAATGGGTGTTCCGAACCAAGTATAATGCTGATGAGACTGTCTCTAAATACAAGGCTTGGTTTGCTGCCAAAGGGTTTAATCAAACCCCTAGCATTGACTATTTAGAGACTTTCAACCCTGTTGTGAAAGCCTCAACAATCAGTGTAATTCTGTCACTTGTTGTTTCTCATCACTGGGATATCCAACCAGTTGCCATCAACAATGCATTTCTACGTGGGAATTTACATGAAATTGTTTATATAAATCAGCCACGAGGATCTGACAGCAAAACACAGCCACATCATATTTATAAGTTGGCTAAAGCTTTCTATGGGTATAAACAAGCCCTTAGGGCTTGGTTTCATAAATTGAAACCTGCATTGTCTCAGTGGAGGTTTCATAATTGAAGGTCAGATACTTCTCTATACTATTTAAATAATAATGGAATCATTATAATGCTACTAGTCTACATGGATGCTTTCTTAATTATAGGAAATTCAACTCAAGCTATTCATGCAGTTATCAGTCAATTATACATGCAATTATTTGTCAATTATAGTCTCAGCTTACACTTAAAATGCTTGGAAGTATAAATCATTTTCTTGGTTTTGAAGCATATAGAAACAAAAATGGATTATATCTTTCATAGAAACATTATATTGAAGATTTGCTTACTAGAACCAACATGTCTTCATGCAAGTTTTGTTCCACTCCAATCACTGCAGCAACTAAATTATCTCTGCATGATGGCACACCCTTTGAGCGCCCAATACTCTACTGAAGTATCATAGGAGCACTTCAGTATCTGTATAATACAAGACCAGACATCAGCTTCACAGTAAATAAATTAAGTTTTTACAAAATCCTCTAAATATAGACTAGATTGCATGTAAAAGGGTTATGTGTTATCTTAAAGGAACCTCAAATTTAGGATTGCTTTTTCAACCATAATATATTCCTCTCGACCTCCATGCCTACATTGACTCTAACAGGGCCAACTCTCCTAATGATTGAAAATCAACAACCAAATGATGTGTCTTCCTAGGAGGAAACCTCAAATTTTGAATTTTCGAAAAGCAATCGACAGTAGTTCGGTCTAACACCGAGGCTAAATATCAAGCCTCTCACAGGTGTTTACCAAACTTATCTACCTTACATCCTTACTATATGAGTTATGGTTCTCTCTCTCACACAAACCTACTATGTGGAGTAACAACAGTGACGCTCAATCGCTAGCTCAAAACCCACTCTTTGCAAGTTTGGATAGAAAGATACCATTTCTGGATTGTAGAAATCTAGGATCTTCAAAGAGATTATGCGGAGATGGAAAAGCACTTAAAAAGGCTAAGGGATCAACAAATTCGTCTCAAGTTCTAGGCACTCTAATGCCACAAGAAGAATATCTTACTTTGGTAGTTGAGGAACTTTACTAGTTTCTATAAGAAAATTTTAAACCATCACTTGACAGCAATTAGATATGGGTGTTCGTGTTGGGTCATTTTTTATGCATTTGTTGGCATAATGCTGAATTCTTGGATTGATCTGGTCCTTAGTGAGGGCATGCACATCTGGGGTTAAGATAGACCTTGAGTTTGAGACGTCTAGTTATCTTAAGGGAGAAGGGTTGGTCTATATAAACTTATGAGAAGAAACTTGTCCATTTTTTGGACTTCATACCCTGAGAAGCAAGCATTATAGACTTATTGCATTGTATTAATTATTGTGTACACCAACTTTTACATCTACATATGAATGATTTGGAATATACATAGACATGAAAGTTATTAAGGGCTTATTGTTGACATTCAAAGTGTATCAAATCATAACATTTGTTGAAATTTGGAGGGGCTCAAAGTTGTCAATTAACTCAAACTTTGTAAGATTAGAATAATGGGCTTATACTTTTACAAACGCCACGCCTTGACATGACCATATAGGTTTGTGCTATTGGATTGATGTGCTACTGTTTTTGTATTACCTTTAGGCAGGCTAAATCCTCTTTGTTGTAAAGTTCACAACTGATATTTCCGGTGGCAGAATGGAGTTTAAATTTTTGTAATGATATAAAGTTGAAATAGAGAAGGGCTTCAATTAGCAATTGTATTGAGCTAAAGCTATTGACATGATAGCCAAATAATCGTTTCTTTTTTTGTTTAATGGATGGACATTGTTTCCTGTTTTTTCCGTATCCATCAACCATATGCCAGTAGTAGGTAGAAGTGGCCGACTGGAAATTGATTCATAAGCAATCGTTGTAAATTGAAATTTGCTAATTTGACTTGTAATCCGTTATTTAAAACTTTGATCCTGGGTATATAAACCTTAACTAGGATGTGCTACCATTGGCATTATCAATTTTTTAAAAATCAGATCAAAAGTTAAACTAATAAAGTAAGAGGTTTAAGGTTTAAAAGATTCAACAGGTACTAGATCATTATAAAATCGGTTAAATATTAAATAAAATTAAAGAATTTGAAGTATGATGGAAAGAGATTATTTTTATCTATCAAAGAATTTAAAGTTTAATTAAAAAAGAAATTGTTAAATAAAAACTAATTAATTCATTTTAGTTTATAAAAATTTGTTAATTTATAAAAATTGACTGATTAATTAATATATAAATTGACCGATTTTTAATTACAAGAGTTATTAAAATAAATTGAACCGAAAATTTAAAAACCAAGTTGAAAAATTAGAATGATCAAGATTTTTTCGGATGAACCCATTGAGTTTTTGAATAATTGAGTATTATAACAAATTAGAAAAGCAAATATAACTTGCAATTGGCTATTTAAAGCCTTGGTCATATGGATTAATTATCACTTTGTACTTATACTAAATCAGAAAAGCAAATATTTGAAGGCATATTATATGTACGAGCCACAGATTCATGATCATGGGTTGAAGAACTGTTGTTTTTTCGCACCTCTCGCTATTCAATTCAAATCAATGCAAAAACAAAGGCGAGATACTTCCCATCTAACTTGAAAATGACAAGTAAAGAGCAAGCAATGCATGCTTCGCACCATCGTCATCAATATCATCACAACTTCCCTCACATACATATACCATATCGTTTCCAAGAGAATTTGGGATTATATAAATCATCATTTCTCTATTGTGATCAAAGTGATAGCGTTTTAGTTGCATTAGTAAATTAAGCTTTTAAAAATTCTAGTTGAACTTCAACTTAGTGCTGATACACAGGGAGACGAGTAAGATGATTTGTACGTTGATAATCCTGGTGGTTTGCATCCTGCATCATCTATAGGTTTGAGCCCGAATCTCTTAATATCTTCTGAACAAAATCAGATAGGTTACTTGCATTAAGGACTTTTCGAAGATAAAGAAATAGCAAATTATTTTGTTGGAAGTTCATTTCATTAATACTACTTGGATAATCTATAAAGGTAAGACTGGTTTGATCATATGTTTAACATATCAACTCTCCATCGATTGTGTCATTATTTGGTCAAATGATTTGATTACATCTAGAATTAATCTGAAATCTGAAAAGGTTTGCTCCACATTCATTTTCCAAGTTTAAATTTCAATTCGAAGAGGAGAACCATTAAAACTCCTCTCAAGCATTAGTCTAAAAAGATAATATATCTGAAGTACACTAAAATTGTGAAGTGATTCACGTTTTTCCGTCAATTTTTAACACAGATCATTGATTTAATTTCAAATAGTTTGGGTTTAATATTTGAAAATTTAGGATTCATGTGATATATACGTGTGTGGTTTTGGTTTGTTTTAATTAATTAATAGATTGCAACATATAGAACCCAAAGATTTGAGGGTGTTTGGTTACTGGATTAACAACAAAGAACAAAGTAAAACGCAGAGCGAGGAGCTTTAAGTGATACACGTGAGAGGATAGAATGCAACTGCAACAATTTTTGGTCTGTAAAAACTAGAAGATAACATTAGTTTTTTTTTAAAAAAAAAAAGAGAGAATATACACTTATATCATTGTAATAAAAAATCTAAGAGAATTTTACAAGAAGAAATTAGGAATTAGAGAGTTGCTAGAATAGTTACTTATGAGTACTAGTGAATTCTTAGGGAACTCTTGCAAGTGTTAAAAAACACTCCGTCTTTTGTAATTTTCTCTTTTAATTGAAACTAAAAAAAATTACTTACGTGAGATTCTTAGATGTAGATAACAATCAACCTATCGAACCAAGTAAAATTGCTGTGTGATATTTACTTTTCTGCCAATGTCGTAATTCTACAAAAGGCAACTCATTTTCATCCGTCTCTAGCGACAGAAGATAATATAAATAGAAGGCAAATTCCAACATAAATTTACTAATATATATGCTGTCTTACACTTGAACTAAAAACTTAAAAAATATTAGCATTCTTAGAACTCATTTGCAATTCATGCAAAAGGTATTTAATCGATCAATTGGTGTCATTTCCTACAAGTATATATACGACTAAAACTGTAGGGTTACCGAAAAAATCTTGCATTAGGTACGATTTTATCATAGTTGCTCATGGAAAACATTTTGCATGAAAATGGAAAGAAAATGATCTTATGATGAGTCCACGACAAGCCTATTAATCCATGGAAGATACGACGCTCTCGCAAAATAATAATTTGTGGTGGAGATAGATACAGCTGCATACTTGTACTAACAGAGGCGCTTCTATATGGGACCAAATCTAGGTTAACTTCTGCAGTAGGTAGACACATCAGCTTGGAATGAATGCTCAGAAGTATTCTGGCTTCTCAAGTAGATTCACACATCCAAGTCCCGGCATGGCCTGAGTATGGCAGAGCTTTTTTCACTTTTTCCTGTGTATACTGGCAGGCCTGCTGGACCCAATTGGTAAGAACAAATCACACGCAAAGGATAACAACTTATCTTGTCGTTTTTCGTTTTACAGAATTGTAAAGATTGGAGGGGTCATGAGGTCGCTGGCCTTTAAGAAGCAGGTCCTATAGAAGCTCATATAGAGTGATCGGACCCTGAGAAATGTGTGGTCTCCATTCATTCCTTTTGTGTTTTTGGCTAGTTGCTCAGGTGTGCAAGAACATTTTTCCTTCTTTGGGACCATATAGACTGCTTTCCCTGCAAAGACAGGCACCCGTATTCCGTAGTCATTAATGAATGGTAAAAAGGAGTACATCAAGCCCATAAATTTTGCAGTCAGGTTTTGAAACTGATTAAAAAGATGAAAGACATATACGATTATCCAGGTGATTGAAAGATGATGAGAAAGTTATTAAATGATTTTACTATCGTGGTACTTGGCATATTCCTATTGGCTTACTGTACAATTCTATAAATTCCAAGGTGAAAATTCTGCATTATGATGCGAAGTTCTAACAACTCCTCCTCCTTGAGCTTCCTCTAGATACATCGATGCACTTACCTAGAGCCAATGTTTTAATGAGGCATGAAGTTAAAATCTCGAACGTTGTTTTCGTTTCCGCTTTAATTTAGGTGAAAAGGGAAGAAAAACATCGGGTGTAATGTAATGGTTACAGATCAGAAGAATTTCCCTTTCCTGCTGTTTTAAGTTATAGATTAAGTTGACTAATCAGAACCTGAGGATACTGATATAAGTCAGCTTGTAGATTTCTTCCTTAGGCACTCAAGTGGCAGAGACACCTAACTAGAATAGTAATGGATCGAACAAATACAGTGTCGATGCTAACTAATCTCTTAATAGATTTTAACATGCCAGGGCCATGGATTTAAGCAAATGATCAATAGTACCTGGCCCAGGATTATGCCACTAAATTTTACCAGCCGAATTTGATGTGCACTATTCATACTGGCTAACAATGAATGTTTGATTCTTGCTAGGGTCACGAACATTATAAGCCACACATGTTTTGCCGATGCTGCCAATAGCTCAAGGAACTAAAAGTGGTAGACCCGCGTGACAACATCAGATGTTTAACAACTGAATACAGGCACTGGCACGTAGATACCTTTTCTAGGTTAGGGAACGTTGAACATACTATGTAGGATCCTGTCAGGTAAATGAATTCATGGAGACCAATTTTGACGAGGGTTTCTCTTGGATTCATTGCAGAATGCAAGTTGCGGATTGTAGGATTAAGTGCTAGGTACCCTACTATCATCTTCTATTCATTCCAAGTTAGGTGGCGAGTGAGAATTGGGCTACTTTTGGCGTGGCAATGTGCTTGCTTTAAGAGGAGGAAATACAGTAGCGAGTGAGATCATCTCAGCTACTGCATTTACCGGATTAAAGTAATCGTCCGCGACCTGCGGGAGGACCAACCAGCTTATTGAATGTTTTATTCGATTTGTGTGGATGTGAATTCTTGGGGACTCTCTCTTTGTAACCTCCAACGTTTACTTACAAGAATCCCGCCTGCAACCAGAATATTGCATATACAAATTGTTCATTTTATTTTTAATGGTAATGAAGAGCTCGTGTACTCATACTACTCCGCCAAAAATTGGAGCTTTTTTCTATGTTCAACTTATTTGTAGATGTTTTTAAAATAGATAATAAGTTGTGTATTATTTCTAGCTCAACTCGTCAATTTCATGTCAGTTCGAGTCAGTGTCACCGTATAATTGCAAATGTTATATATACTCTCATATATTATATTATTAACTGGCTGTCTAGCAAGAATATTTTAGATCTTCTGCATGTTGATCAGATCCTTGGGACTTCCTCCTAATCCTAGAAGTCGGCACTATTCCAAATTATTATTCTTTACTACATATACATCTAGTCTCTCCGTTTTACGAGAGTTTTGAGGAGAGTTTTTGTTGTGGGAAACCTTCGTGTCTACTGAAACACACCATGGATCAACCCCGATGGCTGCATCCGCTTGTAGATTCTAATAAACAAAATTTCAATTTTGCTTAATTCAACAAGAAGCATCAATAACATACAGTAAAAAAGATTAGAATAGTCAGATATGAGAAGTAAATGGTACTTGAAAAATGATCTGGCAAAACTAATACGAGTATCAGTTCAGGAAATTATTAACTAAAAAAAATAATGGGTCAATTGAAATAAAATAACAAGGTATAATGTCAAGAAAAAGCATTTCTTTCCATCATAAAATTTATTGGGGAAAGGGCTGTCAACAACACAAATCTTTTGATACAAAATCAAGCAACACTAAAATAGCAACTCACGTCAGCCATCCATGTATCAACAGGTGGGTCCTCTCCTATACGCATCAGTATCCATTGCTTGCTAAGCTGTTGACTTGCCTGCAAGAAATAACGCCCATCGGTCCACAAACGTGCATCCTTCATTGTGATAAGTGCCAAACCTGAGAATTAAATAAATGAGACAAAAAAATACCAAAAGCAACAGATAGTTTAGAAAGTCAACACTAAACTGTAACATGAATATTAAATTCATACGCTGAAATTCACCACACAATTCAGAATGGCAGTTCATAATTATTACTTCAAAATGTGAAATGTAAACAAACTTGATTGATTCCTTAAGCAAGATCATTGTTAAAACTCTTAAAAAGGAGCATCCTTGCACAAGATGCTTTAAAATCGCTTAATCCATAAAAGTACAAAATCAGATGAAAGAGGACAGCAATTGAAGTAAAACCCTTGAAACCAACCAGCACTTCCAGTGAATCCAGAGACGAATTCGCGACGCTTGTCCCTCGCAGACACATACTCACTCTGCAACAAAAACAACAACACAACACACATCATCAACTCCCTTAACCACCCAATCCAGGAAATGACAAAAATGCAACCTCTTTATAGACTGGGAACAATTAACTCAAATCAAAAAATCATTGAAAATTCAAATCCCAACGACACGATTCAACAGAAGGCGAACCTGATGACAGTCCTCAGAAGGAACAATCAAAGCATCCAGAGGAGGAGTGTAGGAAGCCATTACAGACCTCAAAGAATAGAGGACGTCCGCCATGATGAGGGCTATTAACTCTTCCTCTCTCACTCCGATAGGTTCGCTCCAATATTCTCAGATACTTGGGAGTTGGGTGAGTGTAAAGAGGAAACGCAGTTACAGCAGAGTTGATATTGAGTGGATGTTATCTATTATGATAAACAGGTAAATGAACCAAATATATTTTTGAATTAAATATCTATGCACGCATAGAATTATTGAAATAGGTCATTATAACGACGTCGTTGCCTTAGAAAAAAATCGGAACTCACTCAGTTTCGGCTTAGACCTGATCTATAAATTGGGCCTATATCTTGGCCCATGGGCCCCATGCTATCACTAAATATGCTTCTTGTTTTCTGCTTTGATTTCGGAATTTATTCTCTCCTTTTTGTTTCGCCTTTAATTGTTGGCGAATAAAGGTTTGCTTCTTTTCTGCATTTATATATTCGGTATTTATCATAAGATTCGTATATGTTTGGTTGAACTTTTAGAGGTAAATAAGTACTATTTTTATCACACAAGTTTTTTATAAAAAAAAAGTATTTTGCTGTAAAATAAATAAGTACTTTTTTAATTGATAAAGCTTTTTTTGACAACTAAATCTGGACCCTTTTTTCTTATTTTTTACACATAATTTATATAATACTTACAAACTCATCTTTACATTTATTTTAAGATTTATATGTTTTAATATTTATTTTTGATATTAGTTTTACTTATGTTATGATTCATACAAAAGATTTGGTTAGATATATTTTCATTTATGTTTCATATGATTTAAAATTATATAATAATTAATATATTGTGCTTTGCATA
>JANSVI020000828.1:102468-114303 GCA_025434765.2 Erythroxylum kapplerianum | reverse complement strand
ATCGGCAGAACAGAGCCGCCGTCGCCGATTTGCAGGAGTGGCAGAGCTTCGAGGCCATTTTAGGAGCTGAACTTTGCTTTGCTTACTCTATAGAACACTTTGTACAAAAACATACAAGAGCACGACTAGTCCTTGGCTAGTTGATTACGGTGTGTTTGAATGGGGTTTGAGTAAGGGTCTATCTGGTGGGGCCCAGGAGATCTGGACTTGGACCAATGGGACGCCGAAACGCGGATCAGTCTTAACCATATAATTGGGATTTTGATTGCTGGTTCAAAATATTGCGAGATTTTGGGAAATTTTGTCAATTCTTAACGTGGGCCCCACCTGACAAACTATTTTGGGCAAATAATGATGACAGTGCAGACATGGAGAACATGGGAAAGTGGTGGAGCTTAATGCAATGCCCACACATCAAGATGGAGTTTCCTAGATTTGAAGGAGGCAACCCACGAGGTTGGATTTTGAAATATGAGAAATATTTCTGTTACTACCAGACCCTAGAAGAACTAAAAGTTGAGATTGCAGCTATATTTTTGGAAGGAGATGCTCTAGAATTATTTGCTTGGATTAATAGTGGGAAGAACTGGTTAAGGTGCTTTAAGAAAACTATGGGCCTACTAAATTTCAAAATCCAGATGAACACTTATGTAGCATCAAGCAAGTAGGTAGCGTCCAAGAATATCATCAAGAGTTTGCCAAACTTGTAGCTCGTGTGAAATTTTGTCTTTTAAGGGTGTTTCTTAGTGGCTTAAAGGAGGAATTGAAAACTGATGTTCGAATCCACAAACCATGTTTTGTGTATAAAGCGATGAGTCTCGCACTTGAATTTGAATCCAAGTTAGAACCCATTTGTGGAGTAAGAGGACCCAATAGGCAACTTTCCTCACGGTTAACCCAACTTCAAACTCCACTCGAACATGTTCCCCTTAAAAGCAACAGTCTTCTTTCACGTTAAGTTCCACTAACTCTAAATATTCCCAAGCAACCATGCCATCCACATCAAATCCCACTAGCTCCAGATATCTTCAAGCAACCATGCCATCCTCAACTCAAGCATGCCCATGGGACGCCGAACGACATAATCGCATAGCCAAAGGTCTTTATTTTAGGTGCAATGAAAAATTCGAACCTGGTCACCGTTGTAAGTCTTGAATTTTCACCCTCATAGAACTCACTGAATACAATGATGGCTTACACGAACCACTAGAGGACATTGATGAAGAGGAGCCAATGCCAACCGACTTGGCTGAGATATCGCTACATGCCATTTTGGGAAAAACAAGAGGAACTATAATGAAACTACAAGGGTCCATCAGTAGCAAATGGGTAATTCTCTTGGTAGATGGCGGATCCACGCACAAGTTTATAACAACTCCCCTTGTTGCAAATTTGAAATTTCCCATTTTGAAAGTACAACCTTTCGGTGTCTAGATTGGCAATGGGGATATTATACAATGCAACTAAATTTGCTGCAACGTTACCATTCAATTGCCCTGGTTGCGAATCACTCAAGATTTCTACCCTTTTACCATTGGTGGTGTTGATCTAGTATTAGGCATTAAGTGGCTTGCTTCTCTTGATACCATCCAAGCAAACTGGAACAAGATGTTTATGATTTTCTATTTGGATGGGAAATAATATAAACTTCAGGGCACTCCTGTAGTAGCTGATATTGAAGCCTCTTTCCAAGCCATCTCCAAGCTTGCTAACCCAGAAGCAGATCCACCTCTGCTGGCTATACATACTTTACTGCATGAGTATGAAGTCGTGTTTGAGTAACCAACAACCCTACCACCATTCCGCTCTCATTCACACACCATCCCCTTGATCTCGAATTCTTAGCCTCCCAATATTTGCCCATATCATTACCAATATCACCAGAAAAATGAGATTGAAAACCAAGTAGCAACATTCCTCAAAACTAGATTCATCAGACCTAGTTCTAGCCTATTTTCCAGTCCAATATTATTAGTTGAAAAGAAAGATGGCTCTTAGAGGTTTTGCATTGACTACAGAACACTCAACCAATTGACCATATCTGATAAATATCCCATTCCTAACATTGATGAGCTCTTAGATGAACTACATAGTGCTACTATCTTCTCCAAAGTAGACCTCCGATTAGGTTACCACTAAATCAGAATCCATCCTTCCGATATCCATAAAACCACATTCCAAACTCATTCTGGTCACTATGAATTTATCCTAGTCTTTTTTTATGATATTCCCATTTATAGTCCTACCTTAGAACAACATCTTACCCATCAGCGGATAACGTTCAATATCTTTCAAAGCCATCAGTACTTTGCAAACGGAAAGAAATGTCTCCTTAGTTAGCCACAAATTCAATATCTAGGTCATGTGATAAGCAAAGAGGGAGTTGAGATTGATTTTGACAAAATTGAAGATATTATGGACTGAACTGTGCCAAAAGACATCAAAGAATTAAGGGGCTTCTTTGGACTCACAGGCTATTACTGCCATTTTGTCAAGAATTATGGGACAATTGCACAGGCCTTGACCAACTTGACAAAAAAGAATGCATTTCTTTGGTCTTCTACAATAGACATAGCATTTCGGGAACTCAAGATTGCCCTCACTACAGTTCCCATTCTCAGATTACCTAATTTCAGACAACCGTTCACTGTAGAATGTGATGCATCATCAGATGGGATTGGAGCTATTCTATTACAGTCTGAGCACCCCATTGCCTATTTCAGTAAGGGTTTCTCTTTCTTTAGTCGTTATAAATCTACTTACATTTTTTGGTACTTCAAAAATGGAAGCATTATCTATTGGGACAACATTTCTTTGTCAGAACTGATCATGGCAACCTCAAATACCTCATCAAGCAGCGAATCACCACTAATGAATAGCAACGCCTCCTCATAAAGCTCTTTCCTTTTGATTTCACTATTATTTACAAGACAGGGAAGACAAACCAAGGAGCTGATGTGCTGTCTAGGAAGCCACAGCATGCAGATTTCCTAGCGTTAGCTCTTCCTATCAATATGGATTTCATGCACCTTCCTGAAGCATTAATGCAAGATCCATATACTCAATCTCTTATAGAAGAGCTTCAACAAGATACAAGGTGCAAATCAGATTTCTATATTGCAGACAAAAAGTTGTTCTACCAAAACAGATTGGTCATTCCTGAAGACTCTATTTTGTACCAGAAAATATTAGCCGAATGTCATGATTCTTTAGTAGGTGCTCATGGAGGTTACCTCAATACCCTTAAGCGTGTCATAACTAGTTTTTCCGGCCACGCATGAAACAAGATGTGAAGCACTATGCTCAAAATTGCATGATCTGTCAGCAAAATAAATATCAAAATTTAGCTCCGGGTGGCCTTCTACAACCACTACTAATTCCTGAACTTGTGTGGGAAGATATCTCTATAGACTTTATTCTGGGGCTTCTAAAATCTGGCAGATATGACACCCTCCTAGTGGCGGTGGATAGGTTCGCAAAGTATAGCCACTTCCTTCTACTATCAGACCCTTTTACAGCCAAGATAGTGGTTGGTCTCTTTTGTAGAGAAAATGTCAGGTTACATGGTATTCCTCATTTTATTTTGTCAGATCGAGACGTCATTTTTCTTAGTGCCTTTTGGCAAGAGTTGTTCAGACTAAGCCAAACCCGCTTGTGAATGGGGACCTCTTATCATCCAAAATCTAATGGCCAAACCAAAGTAGTAAACCACTATCTTGAAACCTATCTCAGATACTTCGCACATGAGCAACCATCTTCTTGGAGCAAATATGTTTCTTGGGCTGAATACTCCTTCAACACAGGTTCAATACTTCAGCAGAAACTACACCATTCAAACTCCTATATGGCCGAGATCCTCCCATTCTTCATCCTTTTGTTCAAGGTGAAACTCACATCGCAGAATTGGAAGAACAATTACTAGCTCGCCATGATATGTTAAAACTCCTAAAGGAACAGTTGCTAAAAGCTCAATCTCGCATGAAAGCTCATACCAATGCCAAACGTCGAGAAATTTCTTTTGAAGTAGGTGATGCAATTAATCTTCACATTTAGCCATTCAGACAACGTTATAGCGAAACGAAGATATGAAAAATTATCTCCTCATTATTTTGGGCCTTATACTGTGAAACACCATGTAAGACCTATAGCATATGAGTTAAATCTACCTGACACTTCCAAAGTCCATCTTCATGTGTCCCTATTACAACAAGCACAAGGCCAAGTTCCTACCATACCACCAGTTGCCTTACCTATTGTAGAAAATTAGGAGATGTTGTACAACCTGTCAACATCCTAGCCCACTGTTGGGTACTACAATCAAGTATCCCTACTCTTAAATTGCTTATGCAATGGTTAGACCGTTCTCTAGAAGAAGCTTATTTCGAGAATTATGATCTAATGACTGGATAGTTTCCTAGCTTTCACCTTGAGGACAAGTCGAGTTCCCCATATGACTCCACCACCCTTAAGGACTTATTATCGAAGGAAGAAACATGAAAATGTTAAAGGTGCTGAAGAAAGTTGAAGAAGTCAAGGGTCACACCTAAGACAGTGCAAAGATTTAGGAATCACGTCAACAAATTTGAAGAGATTAACAAACTTGCAGATACTTGCTGATTTATTTCCTATATTTTTGTAATTAGTTAGCAATTAGTTATTTTCAATTGCCATTGTTAGTTATAAACAATTGTAATGAATTACATTTGAAACATGAATACAATTTAAATTCTCATATATTTGGAGCTTTGTCCTCTCAATATGGACTATTCTTACATTTACAAATTGAAATACTAGTGACTACTAACACCCCATGTCTGAAGAAATGCCATGCATTAAGAAGTGGGCTTGTTCATGAAGCAGAAAATATACCATCCTGCACACCACAAAAAAAAGAAACGTGAATGATTGTCAGGTTTCACTACTCCAATGGCTTATGAAGATTGCTCCAGTACTGGATGGTTACAGATTTTAACCGCCAAGTCCTATAACCACCTTAGTTTTAGCATATTGTTTCCTCCCTGTTTGAAACCATTTACAATGCCTCAGTTTCCTTGGGTTGACACTTCTATTTGGCCTACACTTTTAAGAAAAGCAGCAAGCAAATCTCCTAAAATAATGCATGCTCTCCAATCAACATATGCAATCATCAGAAAGAATTATCTTTTGCATTGATTTACCACCCGAATTAATGGAAATAGGCTGCTTTGATGGTTGCAGGATCCTAGCTGCCCCTAGAACTCGGGCTTTGCAGAAAGAAAGGGAACTTTTCTGTATTTGGATTAAGGAATTATAAAACAGATAGTCAACATATACTTGTCAGCTTCTTCTGAATGAAGCCATTAATTTAGTTCCTTTATTGTGATCTGCACAAGAGGTTTACAAAGATGTTCTTTCGAAAGCAAAATCAAAATAAAGGCACATAATATCTGTTCAACAAAAAAAAACTGGTTTAGCACGCAATACTCACATCTTTCACAACGAAATGGTCCTCAAAACTCAGCAATGGCAACAACCATCTCAATGCAAAGAGAGGCCAACCATGCCCCCCGTTAGCAGAGATATAATCATCTGCAGAGTGCAAATATTCTTGAAAAATACACAAATAAAGAAACTACGATAAATTAAAGCTAGATTTAGTTTAAAAAGGATGGGAAAGCGTAAAAAGCTTTTCTACCTGTAGCTTGTACAAATATTCTATGCGTGACAAAGGACTGCAATAAAAAGAAACAAGCAAGGTAAATACGTCCATACTAGATTTAAAAAAAAAGTTCAATAGAATTGCTTGATAAAATTGATATCATCATGTGGGATGGTCCCAAGCACAGTACTAACTCTAGGAATATGAAGATTTTTCATCAGAACAATGTCACCTGCTTAACAAAGTTGAAATTCCAAATATAAAATAAAGCAAAATGTAAATTTTGATTACCAGAGATGAACAATTAATTGCTGCTTCTATTCTGTGCAACATTTTCTTACAAAATTTGATAGGTAATCTAAGGTTTAAGCATACACTGAAACTACCAAAATACTAGAATCTAGCTGTATTAATTGCAAACTCCTTTATTTACTATATTGAAAGTATTGCTGTTCTAGCACAAATTTCAGTTAAAGAAGTTAATGCACTGGTTCTTGGCTCTATCAATTTTGTTTCTACCCGTGCAGATTGTTAGATTCCATAAATAGACCTGAGAATTCTAAGCATAAGCCAGGATATGCTATTGGAATAAAACTCTGATTTATGTTTCCTTCTTGGTGTGCATACATTACTCCCCATCATAGAGTATATATCTTCCTTTTCAGTGTACAGCTAATAGGCCCTACCAATGTTATAAATAGAGCTATATCTAGCACAATTTTGATAATTAGAATCCAAGCATTCATCTCAAATATTCTCTGTTCACTCATTATTGATTCCACAGATTGATAATACTAATATCAGACAATGACTTTTTGATAACAGCATCCTCTTGTAATACATACTGACCTTTTGAAAAATTATATAGGAAGGTTGGGAAATTGCAGAAAACAGATACAATTGAATGATTTCTTATTAACTAGGTTTCAGGAGGCTAATACAAATTACCAATAATACGCAAATATGGGACACCCTATAGGATATCTAAGACATATTCCTTTGTAGTTAACCAAAGAAAATAGATATTCCTTTATAGGATGAAAAGATAATAATACTCTCTCACAAACAGAATGACAACACTTGATGGACATACAAATATTATATACTTATACAAACCTAATAAACAAGTACCTGCCAAATAGAAGGCATATATTCACGGTATGGCAGCTGCTGCTTATCATTTGTTATGTTAGATGAAACTGAGGTATCGACTGAAAGTGACCTTTTGTAATATCTGTTGAAAAAGAATCAGCAGCTCAAAATCTTTAAGTGTTTGATTAGGGAAACAAAATTGGAACAGGATGCTGAATGGAACTGCAAATGTTTATGCACAGCAACTAACTAGGTTGATCATATATTATTTTGAAAAGCCCCCTCATGAAGGCACAGACAAAACAGATCCAGAAACAAGTTGTTGGGTGAAGATGATCATATAGCATTCAAAGTTTTGATATACGTCAAAAAGCAACTCAAAGCCAAAAGCTTAAGCTGTTGGGTGAGGCCTCAATAATAGATCATATAGCATTCCAACATAACCAAATTAAATGCAAGAGCCGTGCACAATTATACTCAAATTACCTACCTTCGATCATGAACAAAGAGATGAACATCATGGATTAAGTGAAATCTATAGTTCCATGACGTAACTGATACATATATAAATGCAGTCAATCACCTAGGAACGGAAGATTAGGATGGTGCATAAATCATAAGAACACTCTTCAACCTTGTATAACATTTGGAAAAAACCAGTCCATGGAAGTATAGACTCCAAGTACGAGAAGCTCTTTAAAGCATGATAAAATATGTACTGATACACAGTGTAATTGGTCATGTACTCAAAGATACAGTACATCCATTGACCAATAAAACAGTAATCATAGTAATGATTGTACAGCACCCACATCACATTACTTTTCTTTTTTGTGATCTTTTGATAGTATAGTAACTGAACACTAATATGCTGACGTTTGGAGCTCAGATACTTACTTTTTACTGTCATTTGCTGCATATATATCCCCCATAATGGTTGCTTTTGTAGTGACAACAAGAAAAGGATGCAGCAGAAGAAGCTTTTTGACCTCCTGAACAACATTTGCAAACACATTTTGTAGAGAAAGGCCCTTCCTACACATTAAGCACATAATACGTCAATAACAGATTCAACAAACATGGTAAGATATTTGGATAATCATTCTGTGTGCATTTGCAAGCATAGTATCAGAATTGAATATCTGATGATCATGCTTTAAGTAGGAGTGTTAAAATTTTCTACCTAATCCATTCTTAAGTGTTATCCAATAACTTAAAGGTTGAATGGCTGGTCTTTCCATGTGTCATTCAACCTTTTATAACAAAGAGCTCCAAAGTATATAAACATAGGTACTATAATCTTTTATTAAGACTGGATTTCAGTAACAGCATAAGAGATGCAGACCTTTGCTTTATTCACACTTTCGGCCCAACAGGTTTAAACATGTAAAAAGACATTTTAGAATTGTATATAATCCATTCTTTTACAGGAGAACAATGGTATGACATAAACTACATGTACGGCTCAATATGGTGCTAAAAGGTAAGCAAAGGAGACGAAGAGGTCCCAAAGTGAATCGAGACAATAAAATGAAGTTTGATCAACATGCATGTTTACATTTTTAACTTTGAATGGTAGCTATTATAGTCATTAAACAACCAGAATCAGACTTGGCCGGTAAAGTAGTACCTTTGAAAGTTTACCAATGAAGGCAACAGAAGCAGAAGAAGGAATGAGGAATAGTTTATGGCTGTCTTTAGTTTATATACTTTGTATTAGTTACTGCCATGTGTAGCAGGGCAGTTATTATGTTTGAAAATTTTATTGTGCATTTAAATCTGAAATTGCTACTTTTTAGGAGGGATAGTTTTCAGCAGTTCTATCTGTAAACTTTAAAGGCAATTTGTGACAGCAATAAGAAGTTAAGGAGTATTTCAGAAAAGTTCTTGAGTACTTTTACTCTAGGATATCATTAGGTTCTCTTTAATGAGCCCAAGTTATCATACTATAAAAATATGTCATAAAGGAAGGAAAACTTAGAAATTTGGTGAATTACGACTAGACTTTATTCTTAATAGGCCTATAACCAAATCTAGGGGACCTGATCATACCAAATTGGTATAAAAGCCAGTGGTTATTGTAGATTGGCATTCTTTTTCAATAAAAATTTGAATCTTTCCTTAGATTTTTATGAGGAAGATTGTGCTAAATATTGTCAAGAAAGGGAATAAGACCATGTAGCACTAGCAGTTGTTGATTACAAAACCAATTACTTGTTTTACGCTAAAAATTGCAAGTATACAGGTCATTATTTGTAGTAAAAAGCAAATATCGCCCACAGGGATTGTGTTTAGGCACCATTTAATTCAAGTTGTGCTTTTTTAAGGATAAAATTCGAATGATATATTGGAAAGTAAACTAAATTAAACAAACTAGCAACAATTGAATAATGTAATAATGGAAATTCCTAAAGAGAATTAATCAACTTATGGGAGAGGGGATTTTACCTATCATTAATGCTAATCTAGCCTTTTATGTGTTTATGAGGTGTTGGTTCTAGATGTTTGTAGGGTTGATTACTCTCTCTCGAGTCATAATCATTTCCTAAATTGTAAACCCTAATCGAATTATGGATTTGAAATCTCTCAATTCACAAATTACTCACAATTCTAATTAGGTCTAAAGCTCTCTAATAAACAATTGGGTCTTGCACAGAATCTCTCTCTATGAAATCACTGACTAGATTGATTAAGTGGTCAATTAGACTGCTTAACTCTTGTTAATCCAATCTAATCATTTTATCTAGTTCACCCTCTCGTTTTGTTACCGAAACATGCAAATACATTAATCAATCACAACACTCAAACCAAGTAAACATAATTCAACTAGATTAACATTAAAAATAAGCAAAATCCCAAAGGAAAAGATAGAACATCATTAACAACTCAAAATTCATAACTATACAACCCATTTAATCTTACACATTAAATGAATAAAGAGGTAAATGGGGTGGAAATGACACTAAGGTTGGATGATTAAGGAAAGCAACGACGTTAGGAGATCACTTATTCTGGGAAGCTTCAACATTAGAACCCTCCTCTTCTTCCTCTTCTTCCTTTCTCTCTCTCTTTTCTCTCTCTCTCTTTTGGGTTTCCAAATGTAGGCTGAATGTAGATGACTCTCTAGGGTTTCATCATTATCCTTTTATACTCTTTTCTAATTAAGGTAACCCTAATGTCTTCGTGGGGTTCGAAATGTCTGAAATGTTCCTCAAAAACTCAAATTCAAAAGTGACTATACTTTTATCTACACGCAGGCCACGATCATGGCCCTTAGTGCATGATCATGGCCTGTTTATCTACTCCCTGTTGTGATTGTGGCAAATTCTCCACGATTATGGGCCTATATTGGTGCTTTTGTCACAATCGTGGCAGGTTTCTCATGATCGTGGCCCTATGTTTTAGTTTAGGTCTCCTCCAAAACTCTTCCGAATGCCCTGAAATACTAACAAACTCATCACAGCAGATCATATATATATAATTGAAGCTTAAAAACATGTTTTGACCTAAAGAACACTTAAAACACAAATGTTTATGAACTAACACAAATCTTATCCTAAACATGCACTAAACAATCAAATTTATCATTAAACACATATCAAATTACTTATAAACATACAATGCAATCTACACCTATCAACATCCCCACACTTAAACTTTTGCTTGTCTTCAAGAAAAGATTAAATACAACCAATAAAATTCTATCACTTCATTTTCACAAAGATTAAAGCATGCAATCCCTCAAACCTTGGCCAACTCAAGTGTCAAGCTACTACACACATCATGACTAATTTTCATTGGTGTATATAAGCAAACTCAACCCATGAAACCATCACTCAAAGATAAGTATAAATTTAAAATAGATACTCCTTATAGATTTCACTCATTTCTCTTAAGTGTTTGATGGTTAGTATTTCGCTTAAACTTCCTATAGGAAACCATACTATCATAGGCTTATTAATACACCAATTATTCTCCAAAATGATTACATGTTATGATAGATCAAAAGGACTTTGTTTCAGTTTGTAATGCGACTAGGGTTAATGTGGGTTAAACAGGTTTTAATGGTTCATCATAAGCACGTATAAACTACTAAGTGTACAAAAGGATGACAAAGATAGACTTCTAAGATATTTAAAAAGATAAGACTATTTCTTCGCACTTATTGAAGCTACTACATGTTATTCCCTTTTCTTTTTTTTAATGTGATGTTGTTCTTTTCTCTTTTTCTCTTCTTCTTTTATAATAAAGAAACAATGAACAGTAAATAACAATTATATGTCATATGCTCTTAACTTATGATTCCACACTAAAGTATCACTTAACACTCTATTAAATTTTTATTGAGTAAGCTAACGGGGTTTGTGGGTTTTAAAATTGGGTGATTTCAAGAAACAAAAGGTTAAAGACTCAGAGGGGCTAGCAAGGAATAATAAAAGGGTAGGTCATTTAAGCCAAAGGATAAAACAAAAAGGCCTTAATCATTTCTATCTAGCATGCATCCAGTAGATTTAAACTGATTTAAAGCAAATTCTGAAGGTAATTACCTAAGGAAGCATCACACAAATAAGGAAATGAAATGACTATAAAATAGAGTCATAAAGGCTCAATTCCTTGTATAGGCTTAAACGAAAATCCATTACACTTCTATACATTACCTCATTATTCAAGTGTCAAGTTCTGAGTAAGCTTATGTGACAACTATTCTCATCACTCCATATGGTTCACACTCCACTCAAGTAGCCTAATTTGAGTTCATGCATTTATTTAATCTCATTCCAACTAGCATGATAGAATATCATGGCAACACATTCATCATAAAAATTCAAATGTAAGGGAAATGACAAACCTAATACTAATAACCTAACATGCATCCTAAACGACATGCAAAAAAATACAAACATAATTGCAAAGACTACCTCCCCACACTTGAATAAAACATTGTCCTCAATGTGCAAAAGAGAACATCTAAAACCAATAAACAATACCATGAAAAACAAAACACAAAGAATAAGAAGAATAATATAAGAGATTAAGGGAAAGGTGGGCTTATGGTGTTGGTGCCAATGGAAGTGGCACATTTTTCCTCTCATCCTTTGGTCCTC
>JANSVI020000828.1:31490-43804 GCA_025434765.2 Erythroxylum kapplerianum | reverse complement strand
TATTGATGGATTCCTATAGATTTTGTATGCTGCATACGATAAGAACGAGAGATTTTTTTAGGGTTAAAACTTATAACCCTAATCACACTTGTTTCATAACAAACAAACCAAAATTGTTTATGCCAAATTATTGATGAGACACTTCAAGGATAGAATTTTAGAGAAGCCTAGTATCAAAACCAAAAAAATGGTGGAAGAATGCAAAGAGAAGCTCAATATTTTTGTTAATTAAAGCATTTGTAAAAGAGAAAAGACGATATTAAAGGAAGAGAGAGCAACAAATTATGTTGCTAAATATGTGAAGTTTCAAGTCTATGTGCACGGGCTAAAGATAAGCAATCTTGGATCAACAATTGAGTTATAATTTTCGGGAAATCAAGAGAGCTCATTGCTATAAGTATGTTATGTTATACAGTATATTCATACTTCACTATTATGTTATATAGTATATTAATAGATCTTTATATTTTCTTGCAATTCAAAAGATTGTATTTTTTAATGCCATGAAAAGAGGTTAAAAGGATTTAAGACCAAATTTTGGGATTGATGGATGCTTCCTAAAGACAAAATTACAAGGCCAATTGTTAACCGTAGTTAGTAAGGGTGATAGAGGAATGTTTCCATTGTCCTAGGCAATTGTAGAGGTGGAAAACACAAATTCATGGGCTTGGTTCATTAATTTTTTATCATCTAATTTTGAATTGGAAAATGGTAAAGGAATTATAGTTATATTTGATATACAAAAGGTATGTTAATATAGTTAGAATTGAAATCATTATATTTAATATTAACCAATATATTTTTAATTTATTGTAGGAACTAGTCAGAACTATTAAGGAAAATTTGTCAAATGCAAATCATCAAATGTGTGCTAGACATATTTATCACAAATGGAATGGAAATTGGAAGGGAAAAGACCTCAAAATTAGTTTTGGAATTACGCTTGATCATCCTATATTGAAGATTTTAATGAGCAACCAAAAAGACTTGACTAAATAAGCCTTGGATGTGTTATAACATTACTTGAATATCCTAAAGAGAGGTAGGATAGAAGTCATCAATCTTTTGAAAGTAAATGTCCAATTGTTGAAAACAACAAGGATGAAACCTTTATTGGGTGGATCCTATCAGCAAGGGATAAGCCAGTGATTAGCATACTTGAGATTATTAGAACAATGATTATAAGGAGGCATACTAAGAGGAGACAATCTATAGTTAAATGGAAATCAGATATAGCACCAAATATAATGAAGAGTTGGAGAAGAACAAAAAAGAAGCAATGCTATAGAGAATTGTATAGAATGGAAAACGTGGTCATGAAGTTTTAAAGGGTGATAGCATATTTTTAAGATTGATAGATAATAAGCATATACTTGTCAAGCATAAGACCTATATGGATAACCATGCAAGCATGTGATTAATGGAATCCATTACTCGAGAGAAAGGGTTGAGACATTCATTGATTCATGTTATCATAAGGGTCAGTTTATATATGACGGTAAGTACTAGTAATTACTATTACCTATGCTAGGGATGGATTGTGGTTGAATTAATGAAACTAAAATTAAACAATTAAAATAAACAAGAAGCATAATTTAAAGAAAAGAATTAGTGACACTAAATTAATTATCAATATCAGAAAATTAATACTTAGGCTTTGAAACTCCTAATACCCTTAACCGATTAATTATTTTTCATATAATTATGTTATTGATTAATTAGACCATGGAGATTCCTAAGGTATGCTATTAACTGTCTTTGAGTCTACTAACAATTAATCTTAGGGTCTGTAATCAAATTACTCAAGTTAAAATTATAGGATTGCGTTACCATATTATGAATTCGTCAATTAGGTTTGACCTAATCTAGAAGATTTATATCCTCTTATCTTTAGGATTGCAATAAACTCTTTCCAATTATCGTAGATCTATTCAAACCTAGGATTTCCTAATCACTATGAAGTCAAATTAAATTCTAAAAATTATATTAATAGATAATAAATAAAATGGATAATTGGATCTTAATAATCAACAAATATGTTAAAATATTCAATTAGGGTTCATCTGACTTATATACTAATAAAGAATTTAGCTATACAACGACAAATACGAAAACATTTTTGTATAAATAGAAAATAGAATAAAAACATTGGAATTATAATTTTAAATCTACCTAATTATTCTTTATCGTGTATTCTGAGAATGTACATGTCTGATCTTATGGTGTCATGGATTTATCGGTAAAAATCTCGCATCTTTTGCTCCTTAAGCTCCAAATAATCTTTGGAATTGCCTTTGAACTTCTCAGAACAATGTCAGCCACTTCCTAGTCTGATTTTCCTCCGAAATGCTGCTTTTAGATGAAAGTGTAGGTTTTGGGTTCTAAACAGTTATGTGCATAATCGTGCACAAGAACATGCATAATTGGAAATCACTGGATATCGCGGAAGCATGGTCATGCACTCCTTTTAGATTGCTGATTTTTTGTTTACATTATCACCTATAAACACACTTGAAGCATATTAAGTACCAAATATAAAATAGATATATAAAATATCAACTAAGAATATATTAAATATGGGGAAAATGTAGTCAATTAAATGTCTATCAAATGTCGCCATACTTAAGTTTTTGCTTGTCCTCAAGCAAACTATAATCAAAATTACAAATTTTGCAACATCAATCCATCATCAATCTTAACCTATCTATTCATACTATACATTATTATATCTTACTGAATCAAATTAATATGCAATTAGAATCAAGTTGTCATAAAATTAACTTCCTAAGTAATATTAATAATAATCGCATTAAAGACAGAGGCATACATTTTATACCCTCACCAAGGTTTCTTTTAATGGGCTCAAGTATTTAGGGTGAAAAGTGTCAAGACTATCAATCAATGTATAGCAGGATCTTTACCATATAGGCTTGTAATAAAATCACATTTTCATCACTTATATACAAACTAGAAACAAAAATCAAAAGGTCTTTGTACAAGTTACAATAGGGCTTAGGTAAGGTTTGAATATAGAAAGGGTTAAATTTTAAGGAAATTTACCAACGAAATATTTCAATACTTGTTACAAATACACATATGTCCATTTAATGCAACTCTACTGGTACCACTTACTTTTATTTCTTTTTCTTTTATATGCTCTTTTTTTGCAATAAACATTTAGTAACACAATTCCAAAAATATTGGACCTTTCACAAATTTTAAGTCTCAACAAATAAATAAAGTAAATAGCCTTTCAGGTTTAAAATAATAAAAATGTATTCAAGGAAAAAAATCGAATTAAGGTTAATGTATGGGTTTAATCAACAGAAAATGCTAAGGCTCAACTAGTTTATTCCTAAAGGACAATTTTTTGGGTATGGTAATTTCAAAGAAGTAGGTTTAAAACAAGTTGGTTAATCTAATTGCCTTTATCATATTAATGCTTCTAATTTCTGAAACTATGGTGTCAACATGCATAATAAAGAAAATTATAGAATTATCCTACTATACATGAAATCATGCACTGAAAGAATAGCAAAAGCTTTAAAAATTTTGAAAATTTTGCTCTTTAGACTCAAAATCTCACAAAAAAATGGTTATATATGTGTGTAAATACTATGTAAATTTCATTGAATATGAAAATTTCAATGATTATAAAAAATATGACTTAATAAACTAATTTAATTCCACCCATCATCCTTTTACATACTAATTCAAATCAATATTCTACAAGATATAGTATTTATGGACATATCTCAATTAATTCAAGACACCAGTTAGTAAAACTTATAATCATGATTATATAAACTTGAAGAATTTAGTTAAAAATTTTAGAATTCAATCAACCTATCCCAAGACTTGAAATTGAACATTGTCCTCAATGTATAGAGTACAATTAAATATGCAAGTGAGAGCATTGTTTAGTACTTTCTTGATTGTGGCAATTTTTGTATATTGATCAATCCAATATACAAAAAGAAATTGATCAATCCAATTTTTGTTAACTTATCCTTACAAAAAAAAAAGAAAACGAAAGGACAAAAAGAAATAAAGGAAATAGAGAAAATATCATAAGTGAAAACAATCAAACAATAAAAATGAAACAAAAATACTAAAGTAATATAACAAAAAAAAAAACTTAAATCTTGGGTTACCTTTGAAGAAGTGTTTGGTTAACATCTTTAACTCAATGTGGTTTAAATGATCATGTGATTGTAGCCTAACTATAAGTATCATAACTTGTAAGTAAGCTACCTGGCTATGCTTTCTACCACCTTTCTTCCTTGGTTTATTCTTTTAAATTTATGGCTTCTTTGGTGGATCCTCATAAGTGGAGTCCTGTAAAACTTCTTCACAAATTTCCTTTATCTTGATAACAACTACCAATTTGAAGGGATTTTTTTTACCATCATCTTTAAATCATTCCTTAATACCTAGTACATTTTCTTTAGTTTAATTGCTAAATTCATCATTAACTAAGCCCATTCAAGATCACATTTAAGCTTAAATACCTCATATGAAAACGTTAATAAGTCAATACTTTATATATGTACATGATTTTGGGACAAAAGACATAACTTTTGTTGTAGATGTCAAATTAATGTCATTATACAATGCTTTTGAAGAGGACTTCGAGTTCTACAACTTATATGAAGACCCCAAAGAGAGATTTTTCCATCTAAAGTGTAAAAATTGGACATTTATGTAACTTTCCTAAGAATGCTAGCCTATCAGACATACATCCCTCCAAACAGACATAAACGGAGTTGGGAAGCTAGAATTCCTGAGAGTGTCCTCCCAGCGGACCTGAAGTCTACCTAACAGACATATGAGAAGCTTATCTCACTTAATAGCATTTCCTACGATTTCTACACATATACTATCATTTTACACCAAATTCTAAGGTATTCACATTCATTTATGCAACTTCATTACATGCTACTTCAACCCATATTAGTTACATTAAAATCCATAAAACTCTACTAATTTGATTGATCAATCATAAAAATATAACAAGACATATCATCATCATTTTTTGGTTTACTAAATCCTTACTCCTTCCCCTTCCAAATGTATCATTAAACACATCTATTGCATATCTTATCATTTCTAATTCAATTCCTCTTCATTTTCACCTCCATTTCAATTCAAAACATCCACAAAACACATCATACAAGATTGTTGATCATAACCTCATAAATAGAACACGAACCATTTCTATGCATTCTTTAATATTTTAGCACACATTCAACTCCATTGTCACCATTCCTTTAACTATAAACTATCATCCTATTTCTCCTCACTTTGAGACACTATAGTATCCCTTTATTTCTCTTTTAACTCACTCTACTTCATCTCTATTACAGTTACTAACATTCACGTTATTACACACCAAAATAGAACATATTCATATACACATTCATCTTCAATTTTCTACACATGTTCCACTTTATTTTTCACCTTCATTTGATTCCTAACTATCACCTTAATTTATCTCATTTCAAAACACCATAGTACTCCTTTTTGTTAGCTTTGGCATTGTTAACCTTCCTTCATTATTATCATTATCCTTTGTCAAAAATTCAAATGGTTAAAGATGAGGCAATTGCTTTCGAAGTAACAAAAAGAAAAGAAAAAACTAGAGTGAGAGAGTTAGAGTCAAAAAGAGGATTCATCACTTCTTTCTCTCATTCAAAACCTTGCATGAGACTTTTATCTCGCATAGCTCCTAGGTAATAATAGAAAGCAAAACCCATCTTCTTTCTTTTTTGATTACCTTCCTTATGTATGTATAAGACCAAATTGATTCAATGTATAAAAAGGATTACCTGAAGAAACTTATTCAATGGTCCCCACTAACCGCTTTTGGACTCATATCTTTAGGGTTGCTTTTTCCAATAAATATTGGTTATATTTCTTTATGTTATGTATGTTAATAACTGGTTTATACATGTATTCTCATTTAATTTACTATATGTCACTAAACTCTTCATGCCTTAAATGTTATATCTCATTATTTCTTGATTATTTCATTTTTCAGAATCTTATAACAAAGAAGATTACTAGTAAAGGACTTGAATCAAGAGGTCTCTATATTCTAGATATCTAGGTGACTCAACTTATAGCCTACTATAGTGTGTCAACTTCCTTTGAACCTCATTTGTAGTTAGAATACCTTTCTCTACGTTTATTGAAGAAGTTATGTCCTCAATTTCAAAATATTTCTATTTTTAGAATGTGAGTCTTATAAATTCTCCAAACACCATTATGTGTCTCCTCTTCTATAGATTAATAAATGATCTAGTTTTCCTTCCAAATTGGTACATTTTGATATTTGGGGTCCTTGCCTTGCGGTGTTTAAAACTAGCTTCCAAATTGGTACATTCTATCTGACTTGGCTTTATCTAATGAAAAATCATTTCAAACTATTCTCCTGTTTTACTACTTTTTTTCACTTAAATCAAAACATAGTTTAATCTTTCTATCCTCTGAGAAGTGACAACACCAAAGAAGACTTTTCTGCCACATTCCAACACTACATGCTTCAAGATGGTATTCTTCATCAATCTTTATATGTTGACACACCATTGCAAAATGGTGTAGTTGAAAGAATAAGTCATCATTTGCTTAAAATTGCTAAATAAATCTTATTCAAAATAAAATTTTCCAAATAATTTTGGGCAAAAGCAATCTCCGCAACTTATTTTTTGATCAACCATATGCCATCTTTTGTTTAGGGTGAGATTCCTTATAACTTCTTTTTTTCTTTCTAAACTATTGTTCTCTCTTATACCACGAATTTTTGGCAGTACTTGTCTTATTCATGATGTTTTCCTTCAGGTCACCAAATTAGGTCTTAAATCATTAAAATGTAATTTTTAGGCTACTCTCATCTACAAAACTGATATTGATGCTACTGTCCAACCCTTAACAAATATCTTGTGTTTGCTAATGTTACCTTTTTCAAAGATATTTCTTTCTTTTCTACTCCTTTAGTATCTACAAAGGCCAAAATGGTCTATTGATTTATGAGGATGCCTTTTAGATTAATAATGTTACCTTCATAATCACTACCTTCATAATCACTATTTAGTCATTTGGTCTATTCTAGAAGATAAAATCATCCTGATACGAGTTTATTGCATGTTTCTTCTTTGATATCAATTCTAAAATTAGATGATCTCCAAATTGCCCTTTGCAAATGTAGAGGCCAATGCACTTTTTTTATTTCCTTTTTTGTTTCTGATAATCTTTTATCTTCCTTCTCATGTTCTTTTTTGCCTCACTTGATTTCATGTCTCTTCCAAAAACTATTTTTGATGCTTTATCTCATCCTTATTGGCTTAGTGTTATGATAGAGAAGATGAACGCATTAGATGCTACTGGTACTTGGAATTTAGTAAACTAACATATTGGAAAGCCATTAGATGTAAATGGGTTTCTCTAATCAAAGTCAATTTTAATGGCTCAGTGGCTTGACTTAAAACATGACTTATCACAAAAAATTATGACCAAACTTATGGTGTAGATTATTTTGATACTTTCTCACTTGTTGCTAAACTAACATTTATCTGCCTATTCATTTATATGACAACCACATTTAATTGGTCCCTACTGCAGTTAGATATCAAAATACCTCTTACATATTGAAGTCCAAGAGGAAGTACATATGGATTAACCACCTAGGTTTGTTTCTCAGAGGGAGTATGACAAAGTTTGTCAACTATGTAAGTCTTTATATGGTTTGAAACAAAGCCCACATACCTAGTTTGGAAAATTAATCAAGTTATAGAAATGTTTGGATTGAAAAATAGCAAATATGATCACTTAATCTTCAAAAAATAATCTAAATCTAGGATTATTCTCCTCGTTGTTATGTGGATGCTATTATCATAACCAGAAGTGACTCTATGGGAGTTTCAAAAGAAGGATCCAGGGACTCTGACATATTTTTTGGAAAAAGAAGTAACAAGAAGCAAGAAAGGGATTTTTCTTATCCTAAAGAAAATTTGTACTTGATCTATTAACTGAGGTTGGAAAGTTGGGAGCTAAACCAAGCAGTACCTCAATGCCTCATTATTTAAAGCTCATTAAAGATGGAGATTTGCTTGAAGATCTTGAAACATATCAAAGATTGGTCAAAAAATTGAATTATCTCATAGTAACTCACTTTGATATTCCATATTTTATTATTGTTATATGTCAATTCATGTCTTCTCCAAATGTTCATCATTGGGAGACCTTAGAACAAGTCTTAGGCTACCTAAAGGGAGCTCTTAGACGAGGGATACTATCTAAAAATCATGGACACATTGACATTGAATTCTTTATAGATGTTGACTAGGTAGGTTCCAAGATTGATAAAAAATCTATGACTAGCTATTTTTATCTTTGTTAGTGGAAACTTGGTTTCATGGACAAGTAAGAAACAAAATGTTGTATCTAGATTCAATAAAGAATCTAAATACAGAGTTATGGCATAGGCAATATGCTAGATAATATAAATATATGAACTATTATCTGAATTTGGTTTTAAAGCCTCAATACCAGCAATATTATGGTGTGATAATCAAGTTTTTCCACATATTGCTTTTAGTCCAATGTTTGACAAAAGAACTAAACATATTGAAATTGACTATCACTTCATCCAAAAAAAAAAAACATCACAACTTGATTTCTGTAAGATATGTCAAAATTGGAGGACAGCTTAGAGATATCTTCACAAAAGCCCTAAATGGTATTTGAATCAATAACATTTGTAACAAGTTAGGATGATTAATATATATGTTCCAACTTAAAGGGAAATTACAAATTGAGCATTGATTATATTATTTATTACAGGGTATATAATCCTTGATCATAAGGATTACTTTCCCTAAATTAGTCTTATAAAAATGTATGCATACCTTTATCTCTGTGCATTAATGATTAAGAGAAATATAATTCTTTCTCAATTTTACATTCCAATTTTCATAATTTATGAAAATCATTAAAAACTAGTTTTAGTTTTTAATTTTAATATTACCTTATTTAAAATTAACTAAATATATTATTTAATTTAAGAATCTTTATCTTCCTTTAGAAGATGAATTAGGATTACTCCTAGGTAAAATTTCATTTGAAGCACATTTGTTACACGTAATATATATATAGAAACTTCAACGAACTGTAGGGGATAAATTATTGTTTAATCTTAACTGTTGACTCAAGTCAATCTTAATTATCCATCCCTCTATATAAGGTGCACGATGTCAACATGGTTCACTTGATAATTTTTTATAATTGTCGATAAAGAAAATACCACCTAATCTTTGGTTATTAAAAAAATTATAGATTATTGTTTGCTTGAGAGGGTTAATCTCTTATCTGCTTGACATACTCTTTAATTCACATTTAAATATTTCATACAAATGAAATATACTTTAGAATCAAATGTCACATAATGCTTATCATAAAATAGACAATATATATTTAATGTTAGTGACTTCCCATTTACGTGTAGAGATACACTTTATGTTCACTTCACCTCACAAATTTATACTTGGCATCTTCATACTTAGTTTTGTAATAAAATTTTAAATCTTTTGTATAACTGATTAATACTTGACTATCATTTTTGATTAGTCCTACATATTTCCCATTGAACGAAAAATGGATAAATAAAAATGTATATTATAATGCAATTAAAAATTCTATAAATTCAAATTTCATTATAGATAAAGTAATACATGATTTACTACTCTATGATGTTGTACCATTATTGAATAAGAAACAAACCTTATAGTAATTTTTCTTCCATTTAAATCTCATCTCCAATTTCTATCCACATAACTTTATACACATAAGTTATTACCTTAATAACATAATACGTAATCTTGTATACCTTTTATTATGCCTCAATATTCTCTTTACTGTTTTTAATGAGTCCGAGATGGATTTAACTAATATATGCTCATAGTTTTAATATTGTAGCCAATACTTAGTCTTTTACATATCATTTACATATATAAGACTTCCAAGTACATTAAAATTAAAAACTTTCTTCGTTTCTTCCTTTTGTTGTGGTGTTATTGGACAAACCTTCTAATTGAGACCTTCAACTTTAATAATAGAATTATTAATTAGCCTGTAATATTTTAATACAGAATCACTCCTGAATTCTCGTGCCCAGGAATTTCTTAAATAATCTAGTTGACTTCTAGAATTCCTAACATATATGACCTAAATAATCTTATTCTTGAGGTACCTAAATATTTAGAAAGGGTTATGTTCTTATATAAATGAATGAAATTGATTAAAATAAGTTATTGTTGATTACAATTGAGAATACCTTGACGTATTGGCTATAAATGAGGGTGTATGGGCTGTGGTTATTGGTGGATAAAGAAGTGTATTTTTATTGTAGGAATGACCTTCTTTCAAAAGGGAGATGTCCATTTTATAGGGAAAACTCTGCTGAATTTTCAATAGGCTCCTCGTATAGCTCATGACCTTGATTGATTATAATATTTCATGGCAATTGTTTTAATATATTCTGCTTTGTAAAATGTGAACAATTTTAGGAATTGGTTGTAGGAACTCATTTGTTGTCAGTATTTATTTTTGAAGGAGATTGAAGAGAAGCTTTAGTAGGTATTCAAATGACATTCATATCCTTAAAATTATTTCTGTCATCAATGATTATTCACACATGGCCTACTAACATTTGCATTAGTTTCTATATTTCTCATTCTAGGTCCGTCATCATCATCTTCCTTCACGTACTTCAAGAAGATCCTTCTGCGTGTCAGTTGAGGTTAATGATTTTGTTTTTTACTATGTTTTTTAACTTACTTTTATTTGGGTATTTGTTTGTGGTTTGAACAAATTATGAGGACTTCCTGCATTTTCAATTGAAATGGCCTGCACAATGTGAAACTTGTTTATGTTATGAACTTCGGTTTATCATTGAATTAATATAGGATGAGTTTGACTTATATTATAGTTCCAATATAATGATATGACATCTAAGTTATTTCATTTATGCTCTCTGAAATGATTAGCTTCTCTTTATTTTTCATGTGCAAATTTTTACAGGTATCTTTTTAAAATTGTATATGTTAAAACAATTTATTAAAATAACTATTCATATTTTTATGAATACTTATTATATTTGACACTAGTACATATTTAATATAGGACTTTTAATATTAATTATCTTCTAACATATACGATTACAAACATATACGTTCGATCTTAAGTTTACAAATATTTTAGATCTGAACCTGTAAACCTTAACTCATAACCCATGATGGAGCTCCTGTGAGGCTTATCGATGAAAAATACAAGGAGCCTAGGAATCACAACGAGAACTTGTTGTCTTGATTCACAAGTCTTATCTTAGATATTTTGTAATATTTGGTGAACATGAATGATACTAACTATGGAATCACTGTTTTAAATAAATAGTTTTGCATAAATGAGTTATGTTCATAGATCTTGGATGTATAGATGATTAACACCTGATGGTTACATTAATCCTAAATTTGTTGTTGGAGTTGAAGCTTTTATTCATTATACATGTTCTTAACCTACATATATGGATGGGCCAAAGAATAGATGTTTATGTAAAAAGTGCAAACATAAGCGTTTCCTTCCTATTGATGCAGTCAATGGGCATTTGCTGAGAAAAAGGTTTGTTCTCAATTATTTTGAGTGGACATGACATAGAAAACTCGACATTTGTGGCACCTCAAGGGGTAATCAAGCAACTTCTTTATTAAATAAGACATGTTATATAAATCTATCGAAAATAGCTTTTTTATTAAATAAAGGTAAAGCTACACACTATCGAAACTTTCTAGACATCGCGACTCAGTAGGATTTCATCTGGATGTTAACGATGATGAAAATGACAGTAAAGAATAAAATGCAAACTAACTTTTAAATTGAGTTATTAAACTTTTTAATTTATAAAAAATTAAAATGCTGAAATAAAAAAATATGCTCTTGTTTTTTCCCAATTATCACCTCTTAATTGGATACTCCAGTCTACGTCTGCTCAATACGAAGCTTCGTTTTCAGTCACAATCTCCATAACCGCAATTTCGGGCTTTTCAGTCACAACCTCCACAGCCGCAACATCAGGTCCAGCTACGTTTCTTTCATGCGATACTTATAAATAGAGACTCAACTCTCTGTTCTGTCATCATACTTCACACAAACTTCACTTTCATTTTTCAGCTCGTCCAGCTCCGATCATGGAGGTGAGGGTGGGTCCAGCAGCTGCTGTTGACATCCGTCTCAGGTGGAGAAAAAGAACGGTGATCGGAAGT
>JANSVI020000827.1:662485-672607 GCA_025434765.2 Erythroxylum kapplerianum | reverse complement strand
AGGCATAGTATTATGACATACACTTTCATTTTGAGATAAGAAGAAGAGCTTAAGATGGAGTCGTATTTATAGGGCTCTAAGGGACGTAGAACAGCTATCCTCTTTCATTGGTCAACTTTGGTAGGCACCAAAGCGGTGCCAACCATTTTTGGCAAGTAAGACTAGGCCAATGAAGAGCATTAGCAAGCATAGAAGAGACAAGAGAGGTGGGGTGAGAGAGAAAATAAGGACAAAGAGAGAAGATAAAAATATAATATATATTTTTGTGGGCCTAATTTTTTTTTGTAATTTTTTAGTTTGTTTAGTAATAAAAATCTTTTATCCTTCCTCGTAATTTTTACTCTAATTTGAGATTTTTTTTACGTAAAATCTGTTTACTCATTATTATTCTTTTAGTCATATTTAACTGTAAATCTGCTTTAATTTAGTCAATTTTTAGAACAAGCGATATCAGAGCGAGGTAAGAAAATTACGACTAATTTTTTGGTGTAATCCGTTCGAAGTTCGTTACTGTAATTCAATTATACGATACTATTCACATGTATAATACTATTCATACGTATGAGTACAATATTATTTATACATATAAATACTATTCATGTGAAGTAGTAGGAGCTAAATTCTATTCGTGATAGACAAATTTAAACTTAAATAGTTTAAAAGTCACCATCTTTCTATTATTTTTATTAAAATTTTAAAGAAAAATTATATTTAAAATTTTATCTTTCTTCATAAGATTTAAAGAAAAATTAAGAAAATTGTAATGGAAATAAACAAAAAAAGTATAGGAATATTTTTAGAATATTAAATTATATGATAATTTTTAAAAATAAATAAAATTAAATAGAAGGTACAATATCTTATATTAACAAATTTTTATATAAAATTAAAATTTTAATTCAACATAAAATTTAAGAGAATTAAGAGAAATACTCACACCAAATCATTTGTTCTAATTATGATATTCCAACTTGTTCTATTAAATTATGTAAACACGTGCATAAAATTTAATAAAATATAATAAAATTATTATAACCAGTACTGAAAATTTGACCCAACAAAGACTTGATAAGCAGCCGACGACTAGCAAGATCGAAGACCACGGGTCAAATCAGTCTATTAAAGAAGTGGGTGTCTTGTCATTTTCAAGTCTATTATTCTTTCATTTTTCAACTAATTGACCATATTTCACTTTTAATGTACTATCATTGATGTAACTAAACAGAAAAGGACTCGAAAATTTAATTAATAAATATTTAAAAAATGTATTGCATCAGTTGAATCACTATTTATTCATACGCGTAAAATACGAGACCTTTTTTATAATTTATTTTACTTAAAAAAATTTATAACATTTAAAATTATTTAAATCTAATTTTATAAAAAAAATAACGATAAACTATAATAGTTTAAATAACATATATGCATTAATTAAATGTCACTAACTTAACATTATAACTCAACTCTTCAATCCCATCTAAATTAATTTAATTCGACTTAAATCAATACATTATTAAGATTATCCTAAATTATTGATTTTTGTTCACTTATATTGTTATATCACAAGTATTTTCAATAAAATGTTTAAATTAATTTTTTAATTTTAAAAATGAAAAAATATCGAAAATTTTAAAATTTATTAATTTTTAACTAAATTAAATCACATTAGAATTTCTTGTATTTTATGTTACAATGAATGATTAAAAAATTAAACAGATTCGGTTGGTTCAATTATAAAAATCTTGAACAGCTTAATTTTTTAGTTCAATTTTCAATTTTTCAATTTTATTTACTTTAACAACTCTTATTATTAAAAACAATGATTGAAAAATCAGATGGGATCAAAATAAATACAAACCAGTCTATGTTCCCTTTCAGTTTGTGTTTATAATCTCTACAAGAAAAAGCTGACCCATTAAGTAAAAAAGTGGTCGATTTATTGAAAAGAACCCTAGGATACTGTACACGAAAGTTAGTTGAGAATTTAGAAGTAAATTTCATGCATCATATGGCATACTCATAAATATGAATTATGTTGACACTCATTAAAATCAATGTAGATACATTCATGGGATATGAAAAGTTTAAAATGTTCATGATATGAATTGTAACATGTTTATTCTTAAATTTTGGTATGATTGATTTCAAGTAATAAATTTGGAATTAATTGTTATATTTGAAAAATGGGGAGAATATAATGTATATTTGATATAGGAAAAATGTCAAGTGATAAGATAAATTGGTATATGAAAATTTAGATGATTTAACCTATAATTAAGTGACATTTGGCATTGATCATTGTATAATAAACGGACTGGTAAGTCGATGACAAATGACATAGTTAATTAATGAACAAGTGGCAATTGTAATAGATGACAAGTAACCTAGTTAGTTAGAGACATTTGGCAGGACCTATGCTTAATAGGTGACATATGACTATTTACTTACATGACACCTAACACCTTAGTTGGTGAGTTTTTGTAGGAGTAAGTTTGGTTCAGCTCATTTCTCTTCTTCTTTCTTCTCACCCACCACCGAAACTCTCATTTCTTTCATCTCCCTGTGTACGTTCATGCTAATGTCCAATTACTATACAAAAAATCCATGTTTTAGCCTCAAAAAATTAAGCAAAAGATCAGCTTGCAATTGCCTCTATAAACCTAGCTGAAATCCATCTAAGTTTTCCCTTGAATGTGTGACGTTTCTGCTTGCTTGGAGAGCTGAATGAGTTTGATCTTTTGAGTTGGACTTGGAGTTAAACATATAAGTAAATGATTAGTATTTATGGCATGCTATAATAGAGAAGAGATGTTAGAGCAGTTATATTCATTTAATATGGCATCATACACGTCATAAGTAACTAAAAAAATAACTTATCTCATTTCATTAACGAAACCATCCAAATATATTTAAAAGATTGAAACCATCTATGTTAGTTTTGGACATGTGTTACCATATCATTAATGCAAGTTGATGTATTAAGATAAAAGTTGAAAATTTAACTTGTATTTTTCAAACATTTTTGAATTTTTTTAAATTTTATTACACAATTTTATTAATAAAATTTATTTTTATATTTATATCTTTATATATCAACTAAATTTTTTTTAATTATTATTGTTAAAAATAAGTTACTATTTTTTATCCTTAAAATTATAAAATTTATTTAATCTCACTAATAAATTATATTTGTCAAAATTTGGGTTCCCTATTTATCTCCTTATATTTTAATTTAAAATTTTTAAATTATTATTGTTAAAAACTAATTATTATTTTACCATGAATTTGATTACTAAATTGAATTATTAATTAATATATAAGTAATCTTGCTTATGATAATTTAAGAATATGTTTCAAAACTATAAAGAAACATGTTTAAAGAATGTTAAAAAAGAAGTTAGAATGAAGTTATACTTCTTTCTATTGACTTTCTTTAAATATATTTTAACTTTTACGAATTTTTAAATAAATGATAATAAAGAAATACTATTTTTATTTTTATTTTAAGTTTTATGTTAAATTCAAACTTAGTTTAAATTGTTAGATTTATTGTATATTAATAGGTATTAGTGAATTTTTAATAAAGAATTTCATTTTAAACTATATTTTTAATTATTTTTAAAATTTTTATTTCTTATTTATTATATTCCAGTTTTATAATGGCTTAATACCGGTTGACCCTTTAAATCTTTAACTTTTTCTTTAATCTGTTTGATGTCCGATTCGTTTTTAAAACAGTGGTTAAAAACTGATAAGACTATTAAGTAATCGGTCAATTTTTATAATAAATAAGTTCTTACAAATAAAAATAGATCAATAAAATTTTATTCACAATATTTAAATTTAAATTTAAATTTAAAATTTTGATAGGTAAGGACAATCATATTTCAAATTCTTTAATTTTGTTCAATCTTTAGTCAGTTTTTTGACGTATAAGATTAATTGAACATTTTAAAATTTAAAACTCTTACTTTACCCGTTTAACTTTTGATCCAATTTTTACATCATTGATTATAACAAAAATAGTGATACCATTCCAAAGATATGATGCCATTACTCTTCAAGGAATAATTTAAGATTACTCTTGCAAGTGAGCTTCTTAGTCCAAATGAATTATAATAAAAACTTTGGAAGATTGGAATTAAACAAACGGAAACTCAACTATATATTAATTTTACACACACTTTTATATTCTATTACTAACCCAACTCATCTAATAAAAAAAAGTGATACATAAGCTTAAATTAATGAATTTCAAATTAAACTTAGTAAATTTGTTTATTTGAAAATTAATTAAGATGATTTTTATATAAAAATTGTTGGACCCTGAACCTTTTTATTAAATGAGAGATTGTTGGCGATTATTCATGTGTAGAAAAAAAAGATAAATTCTTGAATTTGAAATTAAATGACAAAAATGGTTTAGGTACAAGATGGGGTATATATGATAATATAGAGTTAGTTTCAGTAGCTGTATATATTTAGACCCTTGTACAGTGATAATACTTGCGTTGAATAAAATCATTCTTTAGCTATTCTGTTTGGCATCTTCTTCTCCTTAAATTTCCTTTCTCAACATGGTATCAGAGCCCTAATCGGGTCTTTTCCGATCTCGATTCTTGTCACATCATTTCTTCATTTTTGATTCCTTTGTTCTATTCATTCTTTTCACGATCCCTAATTTCCTCCTCAAATCCCTAATTTCTTCATGGCTCTCACTGATTCCACTTCCTCTACCGCTTTCCCCACCATTGATTTCACGAATCCCCTTTACCTTCATCCCTCTGACACTCCAAGCACCGTTCTCGTTTCACACCAGCTCACTGGGCCTGAAAACTATTGTGTTTGGAGCCGTTCGATGAGGATCGCTCTCTTGGCAAAAAACAAACTAGGATTTGTTGACGGCACATTTCCTTGCTCCGATCTACCTACAGAGCTTCATGGTCACTGGGCTCGCTGTAATGCTCTCGTTTTATCTTGGATCATCAATACTGTCAGTTCTCAGCTTTCTGCTGGTATCGTCTTTGCTTCCAATGCTGCAACTGTCTGGAAGGATTTAAAGGAAAGGTTTGATAAGGTTGATGGATCTCGGATCTATCATCTTCATCGCGCTATTGCGACTCAAGCTCAAGGAACTTCAACTGTTTCTGCTTATTTTTCTAATCTCAGATTGCTTTGGGATGAGTATGATGTACTTGTACCACTTTCTTCATGTGTTTGTGAACAGGCTCAACAGTACACTCAACACTCGATGCAGCAACGATTATTTCAATTTCTCATGGGACTGAATGATTCATATGCAAATGTTCGCAGCCAAGTCCTTCTTATGTCTCCTCTGCCATCAGTTAATCATGCCTATTCGATGATTTTAAAGGATGAATCTCAACGTCAGCTTGCAAGTAGTGTGGATCTCCCTTCAGACCTAACTGCTCTTTATTCATCCTCTTCATCTATATCATCTAAGAAGAAGTATACTGGCATTTGTGATCATTGTAAAATGAAGGGGCATAATATTGAATCATGTTATAGACTTATCGGTTTTCCAGCTGATTTCAAATTCACTAAGAAGAAAAGGCCTGTTGTAAACAATGTCACTCTATCTGAGGAATTCACTGAGGATGATCCACCAGTACAGCGTCCTGCTCAGGTTCAACATTTTTCATCTTTCTCTGTTCACGCTGCTCCAATGTTTACTGCTGAGCAATATCAACAGATTCTTAATCTCTTGAACAAGGATACTACAATCACTGCTACAGCTCATATGGCAGGTACATCCCCTTCCTCAAGACCAGTTCACTGGATCCTTGACACAGGGGCCTCTAACCATATGACCTTTGATTTTAATTGCCTTAATTCTCCTGTTAAATGTTCATCTAACTCATTTGTGCATTTGCCCACTGGAAAACCAGCTCTTATTACTCACATTGGCTCTCATTTTTTATCACCAATTCATCAGCTTACCAATGTTCTTTGCATACCTGATTTTCAATACAATTTGATCTCCATTTCAAAACTAACCAAAGATCTCAATTGCTCTGTTGTTTTTTATCCATTTTTCTGTCTTATCCAGGACCTTTGCAGTGGAAGGATTCTGGGGATTGGTAAAGAGAGGAATGGACTTTATCTCCTACAGCCTTGGCCTGGTTCAACCATTTCCTCCTCACAATCATCTGTCCGTTTACCTTTCAAATCAAATGTAATTTCATTTCTTTCTGTTGAATCAAATGCTTGTTTATGGCATGCTAGACTTGGCCATACTTCCATTTCCAAAATGAATAAAATTCCTTGTTTGAAATCTGTTTTACACAGTTCTAATGAAATTTCATCTTGTCATATTTGTCCATTGGCTAAACAACCAAGATTACCATTTCCTATTAGTGATTCCAGAGCTGAGCAATCTTTTTCCTTATTGCATATTGATCTTTGGGGTCCATATCGTTTTTCAACTCATAGTGGCCATAAACATTTTCTTACCATTGTTGATGATAAAACAAGGATGACATGGATTTACCTATTACATTTCAAACATGAAGCCTTTACCATTCTCAAACAGTTTATTATCATGGTGCAAACTCAATTTCAAGCCACTATCAAAATCATTAGAAGTGATAATGGGAGTGAGTTTTTTACCTTAGAGGGCAAACCATTTTTTTCTTCCCTTGGCATCATACATCAGTCATCTTGTATTAACACCCCACAACAAAATGGGGTGGCTGAAAGAAAACACAGACACATTTTAGAAATTGCAAGAGCCTTAAATTTTCATTCAAATGTTCCTATTAAATTTTGGGGTGAGTGTATCCTTGCAGCTTGTTACCTTATCAACAGACTTCCCACACCTGTTCTTCAATGGAAAACACCATTTGAACTTCTCTTTCATAAACCACCAGATTTATCTCATTTGAAAGTTTTTGGATGTTTATGTTATGCCACAGTCACCAAATACCAAGACAAATTTTCACCAAAGGCTATACCAGCCATTTTCATGGGTTACTCATTAGTGCAGAAGGGTTACATTTTATTTAATCCTCTCACACAAAAGTTTTTTGTAAGTAGAGATGTCATATTTCATGAAACAATTTTTCCTTTTCATAATCCACCAAAAGATCAACCATTGTTTCCTTTAGATATAAACCAGTTTGGACCATTGCACGATCCTTATTTTTTACAGTTGGAATCATCATCATCATCATCTCTTTCATCTCCTTTACCTGTTACAGCATCCTCTCCTCATCCTATATCATCTGCAGAATCTTTACCTATAGCTTCATCTCCTTCCCTCACCACACCTACCACTTTACCGTCCATGCCTCTACCATCTGCAGATATGCCCTCTTCATCCTCACATTTAACATCATCATCCTCATCCTCACCATCTGATCAACCTGTAAGAAGAAGTTCCCGAACAGTTCAACAACCTGTCTGGATGAAAGATTATGTTACCAATGCTCCAGCATCCTCTTCACTTGCAGTCACAGATAAGTTTCCATTAGCACATTCAATTTCCTACACACACTTACCTTTTTCAACACAATATTTTGCTGCATCCATTTCTACTCTTACTGAACCACAAACTTATAATGAGGCAATCAAGCACAAATGTTGGATAGATGCTATGAAACAGGAAATTGATGCATTACAGTCAAATGCCACATAGGAGGTGGTTCCTTTGCCTCAAGGAAAACGCCCAATTGGCTGCAAATGGGTGTTCAGAATAAAGTACAACTCTGATGGTACTATTGAAAGGTACAAAGCAAGGCTAGTGGCTAAGGGATATAGTCAAAGAGAAGGCATAGACTATCAAGAAACTTTTTCACCAGTTGCCAAACATGTCACAGTCAGAGTTGTCATTGCTCTTGCCTCTCAAAACAAATAGCCCTTGCTCCAATTAGATGTCTATAATGCCTTTCTTCAAGGAGATTTGCATGAAGAAGTTTATATGGAGCTCCCACAAGGTTTTCGTAGTCAGGGGGAGTCTAGTGTATGCAGACTACTAAAATCTCTTTATGGCCTAAAACAAGCTTCAAGACAATGGAATCTGAAGCTCACTGAAGCACTTATCAATGCTGGTTATATACAGAGTAAGAATGACTATTCCTTGTTCACAAAGAAAGTTGAAGACAAGATTGTGATGTTACTAATCTATGTTGATGATTTGGTGATCACTGGAAGTGATGATACATTGATAAATGATCTCAAAAACATGCTGCATAGAACCTTCAAGATGAAGGACTTGGGAGATTTAAAGTATTTTCTTGGTATTGAAGTATTTAGATCTTGTGAAGGAATCTTGTTAACACAGAGAAAGTATGCATTAGAGCTAATTGCTGATCTTGGAATGGAGAATGCAAAGCCTATTTCAACTCCTTTGGAGCAAAATTTGAAGCTTACTACAGCTGAATATGATACTGTAATACAAGGAAGTCATGAAGATGAGCTACTATCAGATCCAAGTGTTTATCAAAGACTAATAGGGAGATTGTTGTATTTGACAAATACTAGGCCAGACATTGCTTTTGGTGTCCAGCATCTCAGCCAGTTCATGCAGCAGCCAAAGAAGTCACACTATGTAGCAGCATTGAGGATTGTGAGATATATCAAATACAATCCAGGGCAAGGAATTTTATTAGCAGCTGATGGTGAACCAGTTCTTTCAGCTTACTGTGACTCTGACTGGGCATCTTGCTCAATGTCAAGGAAATCAATCACTGGTTTTTGTGTGAAGCTTGGGAACTCACTGATCTCTTGGAAATCAAAGAAGCAAAGCACAATATCTAGATCATCTGCTGAAGCAGAGTACAGAAGCATGGCTACAACTGTTGCAGAATTGATTTGGCTTATTGGTTTGATAGATGAACTGGGATACAAGCAAAAAGAACCAATTAAGCTACACTGTGATAATCAAGCAGCAATACAAATAGCATCAAATCCGGTGTTTCATGAGCGCACGAAACATATTGAAATTGATTGCCATTTTGTGAGAGAAAAATTACAGCAAGGATTGATCATCACTAGCCATGTTCATACCAAAGAGCAACTAGCTGATCTTTTCACTAAAGGTTTGAGCATTCATCAACATCATTACCTTCTTTCCAAGTTGGGAGTGAAAGATGTTTTTCACCCTCCAACTTGAGGGGGAGTGTAGAGAATTAGTTGTATAGCTATAATTAGTTAGAGATTAGTTACAGGATTAGTTACACTAGTTGTATATATTTAGACCCTTGTATAGTGATAACAATTGCGTTGAATGAAAATCATTCTTCCATCATTCTATTTGGCATCTTCTTTTCCTTAGATTTCATTTCTTAACAAGTTTCAACAATAATGCCAACCTATTTCTCAGATATCGTCTTGAAGAATAACAGTCTATTAAGTCAAGGGTTGGTTGTCAAATTCAAGGGCATTAATTGTAGAAGTGAATAAACTGGCCTATTCATAAATGTAAATATCGAACATTAATTATATGCTTAATATTGATTTGTTAAAAACTAAGATATAGTCAATTAAAGGTTTTTTTTTAATTAATTATAACCAAGAAAATGAGGGAATTCTGCCAATAATATTGCCAAATAGAAAGAAAACGGAAGCAAATATATATATGATTATGTTGTGTTACGCATTAATGTCATAATTTTAAGAAATGATGAAACATATTTTGAAGTGGAAGAATTTAAAAAATATATATGTCATTTTAATAAATTTTAAGGAACGAAATGCTAAATTAAAAACCTCCGGGCTTATTTCGAACGCGGTTGAAAAAGGTACAGTTGAGAAGCCGACAGATGAAAGGAGCAAGTGGGTGTGACGGAAACGGAAATGCCTCTGCGTAAGTGTAACGTGTCTGTCTCCAGTATGCGTAAAATAAGTTGGGAAGATGGTGACGCGTCATGATGTGGCATCTCAATTACAGTTTGTCCCCCCCTTTTTTCGGTTCTCTTGTATTTCGTTTCATTTCCTACAAATATTCTTTAATTGTCTTCCTTCTTCTTGTTTAGTTTCTATCGATCCCATCCAAACTTGTGATCCCAAATTGCTTATTATTTTCCTATCCGATCCGACCTTTTCCCAACTCAGTTTTCCCAATACTAAGTTGGTTCATTCATTTGTAAGGAGGATAGGATT